>PVIH01021308.1:0-30069 GCA_004025045.1 Sigmodon hispidus | reverse complement strand
ATTTGTAATAGCAAGAACCTGGAAACAACCTAGATGTCCCTCAACTGAAGAATGGATTAACAAACTGTGGTACATCTACACAATGGAATACTACTCAGCAGTAAGAAAAAAGGATATCCTAAAATTCACAGGCAAATGGATGGATTTGGAGAATATCCTCCTGAGCGAAGTATCACAAACTCAGAGAGATAAGCAGGGGTTGTACTCACTCACTAGTGGTTTCTAAACAAACAAACAAGAAAAAAAGCCAAACATGCCCAAGAGGCAAACCACAACCACCGAACAGCTTGGGATCAGAAACACCCTGGACTGACCCTTCAAACCCCAGTCCAACTATAGGAACACCTGACTCACTCTTGAGGGAGGGGGGACAGAACTGGATTTGGCCAGAAGTGGGGACTGATCTAAGCATTATTGGGTCAGTGGGACCATAGGACTGTCTGCTCCCTGCCCAGGGAGGGGATGGGGAGTTGCAGAGAAGAAAAATGACCAGATGTGTTGGGAGGGGGAAGAGACCTTAAATAAGGATGGATATACAGGGATGGAAAATAAAATTCAGAGGGAAAGCTGAACACAAAGAAAATATATGTGTAGCAATCTTATTTGTATTTCCACCCTTCATAAGCCATGCTTATGATTATTCTCCTCTGTATACTTATTGTTAACTCTTCTGCATTTTAAATTCTTTTTACTGTTTTTTTTTGATAAATACAAAATAAAGAAGGAAAACAAAAACAAAAACAAAAACAAAAACAAAAGTTGTGTTCTATTTTTCAGTTGTGTGCTATGGAATGAACATAGCAACACATATACAAATGAATAATAAATAAACAAACAAATAAATAAGTTAATAAATAAAATTAGAGGAAACATAATTGCTGAATTAAATATTATATATATATAGTATAAAATTAATTAGCTGAAATTTGCATGTAAAATATCAATAGCCACAATACACCAAGGACACAACCTCCCATTCCCAGCTTCCTTAATACATATTTTCCTATGACAATTATTCTTAATATTTATCACTTTGAAATTTTCATGATAAACATTTAATATGTGCCTTTTTAATATGTTTATTCAGTTGATACTACAGAAACAAATTCAATAAAGTATAGGAAAGAAGGATTCTAAGTTTTATATTTAACGTTCATAAGAATATAGGTATTTCTCTGTAAAATTGAAGTGGAGAAAAAGTATAATTATACAACTAATATGGAATGATTTTATACATGTCTATATTTTCACTCCTAGTGTTACTGCAATACAGCATTTAGTGTCTAGTCACATACAAGTTGACAAGTTTTTAAGTTATTTTCTATTTGATCTGTTTCTGTTAGGCACCAGCTTCTGTTTTACTCTTGTCAACCATGACACAGAAAATTTGTTATGTGGTTTTTGCAATCATAAGAACCATTCTTGACTCTTCCCCCTCTCTATACTGTATCAGTAACCATGGCCTTTGCATATTGCTCTCTAGGGAAATCTAATGCTTGCTATTCTGAGATAAAAGCTCAGTTTGCATTCTGTACTGACTGATCAGTCTCTTAGGGTCTTCTTCACAAAATGAAGTTGCCTGTTCTGCTGGTGGTGCTAATGTTGTTCAAGATCCCTGGTAAGAGCTGAATGAAGAGAGAAAGGAAAAGGGGCATGGAGAATGATTCCTCAGTCCCTCTGCTGGTCACATGTATTCTGTCCATGTATGAAAAGACAGAGGGGTCTTATCCTTCAGAATGCGGCCTGTGAAGTTAACAGCAATAGAAGGAAATTTTATTTAGGAGAGAATCTGCTCACCTTCTCTATAATGAAAATTGAGACATAGAAGAAATGTGGTGATATAAATGTATGCCTTGAAGGTAGCCCCTTAGGGCTTTCAATTCACTTCATTTGTCAATAAGGAAAGTTTATTGTATATATAACTGTATGTAAATATAAACATCTTATTTGATATAAGTATTAAAAATAATGTATAATGATTATTCATAAAGTGATTACTTAATTTTGTACTTCTCTGTCTTTATTTCAGCTTATGGAGGTGATGTTATCATGACACAAACTCCAGCCTCCCTGCCTGTCAGCCTTGGAGATCAAGTCTCTATCTCTTGTAGGTCTAGCCAGAGCCTTGTACATAGTAACGGAAATACTTATTTAGAATGGTACCTACAGAATCCAGGACATTCTCCAAAGCCTCTGATATATAGTGTTTCCAATCAATTTTCTCTGGTCCCAGATAGGTTCAGTGGCAGTGAGTCAGGCACAGGTTTCACACTCAAGATCAGCAGAGTGGAGCCTGAAGATTTAGGAGTATATTATTGCTTCCAAGGTACACATCGTCCTCCCACAGTGTTTCAGACCCTCACAAAAACACCCTTATGGGGGTGGCTCAACTATCAAATATATTACTTATTTGTGAGAGACACAGAGAGCTGATGAGGCACTTGAGATTATTGCTTGCAGCTGAGGGACTTGGAGCATGAGCAACTGCCTTGGCTACACATCAAGGGTCTAGAATCTTAGTTCTCTTCAGCTTCAATAATAATAAGATTGTCTCAGGAGAATGGTGAACAGGTGCTCTCTCAGAAATAATGAATGATGGTCTAAAGCTGAGTGAAACTCTTGTTTACCCTATAGCCCTTGTCAGCCTTCATCATCTACAATTATCCAGTAAATCAGACAGAAAACTGAGACAGACACCTTTGTTTAACTATCTTCTTTATATTTGATTATTTCATTTTGTGCATTTTATGCTTTTAACTTTAGTTTTATTTTGTTTATTAATGTAAGTACTGTATATTCTCCTCCATTTTGGTTTCCTATATGTGTAAAATATGCTCATAGACTCCCTACATTCACACATTACTTTATACAAACAATGTTTTATTTCTGATGGAGAAGTGACATTTTTAAAATCTGCATTCAGCTGTTGTTAGTATTTTGACTCCCTGTTTTATTTCAAATTACATGCACATTAAATGATGGCTAGGAACATACCTTTCTAGTTTGTTCATATTTTCCTCCCATTGTTCCAATTTGATTGTATTTTGCTTTTCTAATATATTGATAATTTTTTACTTTTATATTTGTGTAAATTTGATGGCTTTAATGCAAACTTACCTTCAGGTTAAATTACTCTTCTTTTGTTTACAGAGAAGTCTTATTGTTCTTTCAGTTTTGATGTTTTCTGGTAATTAACTTTTTTGGTGGACAGAATTTTAGACTGTTATTTCTTGCTGGAACTTTAGGTCTATTACTCAATTATCTTGTACCTTTTCATACTTATTAAGAAATTATCAATAGTCTCTTAGGCTTCCCTTCAATGTAACTTAGCTCATTCTCTTGTTGCTCTACTCTTGAGGGTCCTTCAAAGACCATCAGAGAGCTGGACTCAGTGCAGTCATATGAGAGTTTTTTATAAGATTGAAATGAATGGAAGTGAAAACCCTTTAATCTGATGCAGCTTAGGGTTACCTGCCTTGAGCCACTAGGAGAGGAAGCTTTTAAAGAAAAGCCCATGCCACCAGGGAGCTGCAAATCTTGATATTTCAGGATTTGGCAAAGGTGTATGAAGTAAGGCAGCCACTAGTTGAGCTTTCTGGTGCCATCCCAAGCCCAGAATCTAATGCCTGAACATTTGGTGCCAAATTAAACTTTGAATTTAGTGACCATCAGCCACATGCCCTCAAGCACCAAATGACTGCCTCCCCAAAGCTTTGCAAGGACAAATCTCCTTTTCTCTGGACCTCCCTCTCTCCTTCTTCTCTGTCTTCTTTTTTCTCTCTATTTCCATGCATTTTCCCTGAGATTTAATCTTTTGGATAGGTGTTTATCGCGAAGTCTGTGTAGGAGTCTGAGCTTCTAGGACTTAGATGTTTAGATGAACTTTATTAACATGATTATTCTATGTTCATCTTTCTCTCTTTTGCATAACCACCAAAATACAAGTTTGTATTAATATAATGGTGTTCCATATACAATAGTGTTTTTATTTTATTTTGTTTTATTTTAGTTTATTATATACTTTGAAAATTTAAAAACATAAATAATGATTATATTGTGTTTTTATTTTTACTCCCAGTTATCTTATTCCATGTAACACTGACACCCTTTTTCTCAACAACCCACTTCAACACTAATGATTCTTTTCTGAGTCAAAGAGTTAATTATCTTTGCTTTCATGAATATGATTTGAGCTTTAAGTTCTGAATCACAGCAAATTGTTAATGGCTAACAGCAATAAATAATGATCACACCAGAGAACAGAATGGCACACCATTTTCAAGAAGCTATTAACAACTGATACCCTATTATTGAAAAGTGGGAATTCATCAGGCTCTCTTCTACTCATAATAAAATGTTGATGGATCCAATATTTTACAGGTAACCACAGCAATGTGTTTTTGAATACAATGTTCATATTCAGAATGTGTAGTTTCACTAAGTGTCTTGCAATACAAGTGTCCTTGTATTCTTCCCACATCCTGTATGAGATGTCATTTGTGGATTAATGGTTGATAGACACATCCCATTGAGCATAAATGTGAACACACCATAAGAATTTGTAGTACTTTCAAAAGCTATTAATTTCTTCACTAAGTACCAACCATTAAAGGAAATATTTTTCTGATAAAGGTTGATAATAGCACTAATTTGTAGGTATGAACATAATAATTAAAAGAAACGTGATACAATTCTTATTCAGAAAAACACTTGTTTACTACCTCATAGTTTGTATGTCATCTCTAGCCATGTAACTTGAAGTAGATTTGCATTATCAAACACTAGTTCTCTTCCAATCAGTGGGGCACTGATTTAGCTTAGCCATATGTTAGGGATGATTACAGCAATTAGTATACTGAAAATTTGATGACCATTATTAAAAGTTATAAAATCTAAATTTGAGCAAAATAAATGATAAATTTTTCTACATCAAGGCTTTGTAGATTAACTTCCAGAATTGAAAAAGCTAACTAGATAGGTGGATAAGTTCTGTTGAATTCCATCACCATTTCTCTATGTTCTATAACCAAAATGTATAGTGTCTTTATCAATAGACCTAGTTTTGGAAGACAAGCAAGAAAATCGGCAATACCTTTATTAGTTTGAGGTCCAAGGCCGCCGCCTTAATGAGGGCTCTAATGTATGTCACTAGGAGTTTTGTTTTATAACTTCTTATTCTAGGTGTACATTATTCACCCCATGATGTGCTTCATTAATCATTGATTTTACTCTTAAATGGAGTAAGAAAATAGTGTGTTTCCATAGGCTTTTTTTAATGGACTCTTTCTTCTGGATATACAACATCTTCTCTCCTACTCTATATCCTGCCCTTTTCCTATTTAGACTTTTTGGCACCTACTATTATTACTGTGTACTTTTATATAAACTCATTCTACTATTTTATTTCTATGTTTTTTATCATTCTCTAATTAGACCTCTCTAATTCCTACCTTATGGACTCCAGATTAGTTATTTAAGTATGGTAGATTCAAGTTAGGATCTCCTTATGAGATCTAAAGGTTATATCATAACAACTGGATCTTCAAAGATGCAGTTATTTGAGTGGGCATCAATGATTCAGAGTTATTGAAAACTTACCTTTCAGGTAAAGGCATAAATTGCTAATGTGTGCCAAAATAGATTCTTTACTGGCTAGATTTGTGTTTCAAATGGACACAAGTTAGAGTCATCAGAAATGAGCTTCATTTGTAGAAATGCCTCCATGATATGTATCCATAATTCATTTTCTCAATTAATGACCAATGCAGGAGGGCCCAGTCCATGGAAGTGGTTTGATCTTGGGGCTGGTGAGCAAGCCAGGAAAAGCAATCCAGTAAGCAGCTTCTTTCACTAGCCTCTGCATCAGATCTTCCTTTCAGGATCATGACCTGTTTGAGTTCCTGTTGACTTCCTTTGGTGGTAAACAGCTATGTGGAAACATAAAGGAAATAAACCCATTATTTTTTAAACTTCATTTTTGGTCATGGTGTTTTTATGCATCAATAGAAACCATATCTAAGAGAGATGCTTAGCATAAAATGGGTTCTGCGAATCTGTCACTGCTCATTCATGATCTACCAATGTGTGAGATGATAGGTAGAACTCCTGTATGGCTCTGGGGTTTTTAGATATGTGCCTGAAAGAGATTTTATAATAACCAAGGAATTGTGTTCTGGTCAAAGACTTGCCATGAATGAAAGAGTATGGTACATGTTAATTCTGAAGCATGATATGTGAAACCCTGTGTTTTTCTTTTTGAATGAGCTACTATTTAGAATATAAACCATAGCTATGAATATGATTAGTAGAATATAAACAATAAGAAGAAATGATTTTTAAATATTTTGTTGTGCCTGCATTTTTATTTTATTTTACTTTTACTATCCAGTGACAAATTCATGATAATCTGGAAAAATTAACATTTATAGGAAAACATTTATAAATACAAGAAATTAAGTACATAGGCAGTTCCTAAAAAAACTTGGCTGATCCAGGTGCTGACTTAGATGGTCTGATCAGGTCCTCTATCTCACTGCAAACAGAAAGCAAAAAAAATGTGCCTACCTATATGCACCCCACTTATAAACTGCCTTCAGCCATGCCTCAAAACTGCAGCTTTGATGGTCATAGGTGAATCCCAGATTCTTGGTGGGCAAGAAGCCACACCTCTAAGTCAAGGTGATGCATTTGTTCTCCACTACATAAATTATAGCAGGGAAAAAGTGAGAACCCTGCATATTTACAACTTTTGGTAAATCATTTCTAACTTTGTAAAATACCATGATGCTCTTTCTTCCCTATTCTCTGTTGACTATGCTTTACCATTCTTATTCTTTAAATCAGCATTACCATATCATTGTTGAAATCAAGAAACTATTAATTTTTCCAAAACCCAATCTCTTGAAAGCAATTTTTTCTAATAATTCCATGGTATTAATAATTTTCTCATTTTCATCACTAATATGTGATTCTACATATTTAAACTTCTCCATCACTGATATCCCAATATTTGGGATGGTATTTATTTTTGCCTCCAACAAAGTTGCTCTATCTGATGTTTTATCATAATCAGTTTTAATAAAATCAATTTTGCACGCAAATTTATCATTGGCAGTTTCTATGTCATAAAGCTGCCTAATTTCTCTTCACAGTCGGTGACAATTTCATTATTAAATTCACAGACATAAATATAGTATTTTAATTCCTAATTTTTAGTTCACAAAATTCTTATCAGTTCAATTAATGTCTCATACTTAGTATTAGGTTTCAAACCTTTTTTTTAGGGATATGCAATGAATGACCAAAATAATTACCAACAGGGCAGAAAATATGTACATCCCAGGGATGTTGCACATATCTTGTACATTTTTTTAATTTTAGAAATATTTCTTTTAAATTTCAGAATGGCTATCTTGTCTATCATAGCATCAGAGACTTAATTTGTGAAGAGAATTTTTTTTACTTTTATTTTTGGCTCTTGTTTTAGTTGGGATGATTTCTGGTTGTAAATGTGATGTTTGACCAGCAGGGGTCGCAGTTGTAGAGCGTAACAGTACACTCAGGCTTTCAGGTTTGCTCTTAAGTGAGTAAGTTTATGATCTAACCAAGGCAAATTCTCACAAAATCAGAACAGATTACCACAAACAAATGAAACACACACGGAGAGAAGTGACTTGCCCTTGCTGCACAAGCAGGCTTTGTGGCTCGGGTCAGATGCAGGAAGGACTGGATGGTTTCACAGCTGTGGCAGAGGTTTCGCACATGCTGTGGTCACATATGTAGGCAAGGAGATGACCTGCTACTTGGTACTAATTGTGCACTGGCACACAGGGAGATGCCTACTTACCAGTAGCCTGCTGGACAGAGACATAGCCTGCCGGTAGCCTGCTTGTCTGTACCTGCTTGGTGGTTGTTTCTGGGACTCTTTGATCTACAGATCTGCCGCAGCTCTATAAGACCTAGCTTCTAAGACCAAGATGTTTAGAACCAATTACCTTCAGTTTATCTTGCTGGTGGTTTAGTGAGGGACCTCATTCTGATTCTGCCACCTAGGTTACCAACAAAGTTTCCAGAAGCCCAAAGCCAGAACCATGGGGTGGGAGAGGCAGCCTGCTTCTCTGGCTGATGGTTGTCCCTGTTCACTCCCTTTCACCAAGACCACTTTGAAAGATCAGTGACCAGACCATGTTGGACACCAGATACAGTTATATTAACATCTGGAAACAGATTTTAAAAGTTAACATTTATTAAGAAATTTATACAGAAAAGTCATTGTTACAAGAGATTAAACATTTGTGTGGTTCCTGGAAAACTGAACTATGTGGCTGGCTCAGTGGGTCAGATCCTCTGTCCAACAGTATGAGAAATCAAACAGGAAGAAAGTCCATGGCTTACATGCATCTGTTCTTATAATTTCCTGGCTATGCCATGAATATTAGGGGATTCATGTCCTAAGGGTTATGCCTCTAGGTCAAGGTAAGGGCGCTTCCACTTGACTACACTCTAGTATACTCAAGCCCTACCCTTCTGAATTTGAATGTAACATGAGTTCTGATCTGCTGCCACTGAATGTATTTGAAACACCATGAGATTTACTTGGAAGTCTCATAGATAATGCACTTTAAAAGTGCAAATTCTAATAGGTGTATTTTTTACTGTCTATGTATCTCTGATTAGCTCTTTACTCTGAAAAAATAAATAGTAGCTTCCTGTGTCCTGTTAGACATGTATGTGAACTTAACTAAGTAAATACTGGCACTGCCAAAATATAGAATTTTAAACTTGCTAAAGCTGAGAATTTGTTTGGGCTAAATAGTGGTTATCTTTAAGGTAGAAGTGGTAGTTTAAGCATTGGCCACTAGCAGATACAATGGGCATCTTAATTTACTTAGAGACACCAGTAGCCTATCCTAAATGTATGTAATAAAAATTTCCTCATTGTGAGTAAAGATTTTCTCATCTTCATTCCCTAGTGTAGGTGATTCCAATACATTTAGAGTACCAATATGTGAAGGTTTGAAAGAAATTTGCTACCAAATGAAGTGTTACTCTTAGTAGGGATATCTTTGTTGACATAGACATGGTCATATTCTATAAAATGTCTCATGGATGAACTTTGAGGTCTCCTAGTTCAACCCACACCCAGCGACATATTACATGTCTTGTTTACTAGTCTAAATATAGGACCTTTGACTACTTTACCAGCACCCTGTCTTTCTATGTACCACCCTAGTCATAGACTTCATACTTTCTACCATCATGATAATGGACTATTCCTCCAAAACTGTAAACTGCCTTGACAATTCAATGTTTTCTTTAATGAGTTGCCATGGTCATGGTGTCTCTTTACAGCAATAAAAACCCTAAGGCACAGTGAAACAAAAATTTTCTAGTCAGTGGATGGCTAATTTCACAGACATGAACTTCATGGCCATGGGGAGTTGTTGTACCAGTTACTTTTGTATATTTCCTGGGTTAAATAATCCTGAAATATGGTGTGGGGAGTATTTAATAAAAACATACAGCTCACTGTGATAATGTGGCACACACAAAGTAGAGATGAACAATAAGATTCCCTGAGAAAGTTCTTCAGACAAAACTCTGCCCAGATGCTAACAAGATAGTAACTTCACATAAAAAAATGAGAGTGCTCAAAAAATGGTTCTTGTGTTTAGCTTCTGTGAACATGAGGAGGTGCAAAGCTAAGCACTGGGAATTTTACTGTTTGTGGCTTTTCTGTTGCTTGGAAATATGACTGAGGTTTTCTTAGTGTATAAAGCAAATAGTGCTTAAACAAGTGATAGTCAAATTTAGGAATATTTGTAAGTAATAACTGAAACCACATATATTATATTTTATGATGATAGCTTAGAAATAAGTCAACTCAAGAAAAATTCTATAAGCAGTGTTGGCTGACTTACACAACACAACTGTTCACCACATAAACTTTGTTATATAAAATTTATGTACCAATCTGTCCCAAAACACATTGCTTTAGCGTTAAATAGATACATCATGAACAACTCTGAACATAATAAACGGTATCTTTAAATTAAAAGGAGAGGTTTTGCTTAAGAAAATAAATGATAGAGGAGTAGGGAATGAGTGTGAGCATAGGAAACCTTCAGAACTACTATTTGGGTTCCTGCATTGACTATACTGTTGGCATTGTGAGCACGTGTACTGGCCTCTACACTCACCACACTGTGTACTTGGCATCTGTGTTGTCTGCTCATACAGCCATACATCAGTTAAATGGCTTTCAGAAGATAGCTAAGAATCTGGAAGAACAAATGGAGATTTGACAGTTGCAGATTGATGAAACAATACTTTAAAAACAGGTGGCCTCTTCTGTAAATTTTTCTTCTGTTTCCTATCATGCTAGAATTTCCACTTAGGGGCCAAGAGAGATAGTTCAGTAGTTAAGAAAACTGTATATTCTCCGTAGAAACAACCTGGTAGTTCATGAGGATCTGTAATTCTATTTCAAGGAGTTGTGACAATTTGGTGTTTTGAAAAACAGTGGCCTCCAAAGGGAGTGGCACAATTAGAAGGAGGGGCCTTGTTGAAGTAAATGTAGGCTTACTGGAGGAAATGTGTTAGTGTGGGGCAGACTTTGAGGTCTCCTTTGCTTATGTTTCACTCTTGGTGGCACTGTGGCTACTTTCTGTTGCATGCAAGTCAAAATGTAGGAGTTTCAAGTCCATTTCCAACACCATGTCTGCCTGCACACCACCACGTCACCCCATGATGATAATAGACAAAACATATGAAAATGTAAGCCACCCTAATTGAGTGATTTTCCTTAATAAGTGTTACCATGGTCATGGCATGTTTTTAAGGCTAACAAAACCCTAAGAGAGACATGTTCTTGTGACCTCCATAAGTACAAGGCTCTCATGTGCTGCACATGCAGGTAGAACTAAGAACATAAAATAATTATTTCTTAATTTACAGTAGTACTTATTTTACAGTACTCACATAGGTTTACTCACTAGTTTTTTTATATAGTTTGTAGATCATTGGTATTAACTTTTTAAATAAAAATTCTACAAAATAGTTTAATTACACTTTTAACAAGAAGGGAAAAGGATATGTAATATATATATATAAAGGAATATATATATATATATATATAAATCATTAGAAGACAAACAATCTTTGTTGCAGTAACAGTACTGAGACAGGAGTGCTATGTGTTAACATACATATTTTTTTTTAAAAAATCAAGGAAACAACTGAACAGCTTAGGATCAGAAACATCTTGGACTGACTCCTTGGATCCCACTCCCCCTAGAGGAACTCCTGACATGGTCTTGATGTTGGGGGGAGAAAACTGGATTTGCCAGAAGTGGAGGCTGAACTAAGCAATATTGGAACCTGGGGGCCTTGGGATTGCCTGCCCATGGTGGGGATGGGGAGATGTGGAGAAGATAGAATGACCTGATGTGGTGGGAGGGGGAAGGGACCTTGATTAAGAATGTACAGGGATAGAAAATGTAACTTCTTTATTCATAATAAAAAAAAGAAATCTCATCTTGATCTATCTTTACTGAGATAAATAAATAATGTCCATCCTGGTCTCTTTTGATTTTAAAACAAACAAACAAACAACAACAACAAAAAGAAAATCAAGGAAACAATATTGACCTCCCAAATTTGTTGTTTTAATATTGAGGTTTTCAATTACTGAATTTAATTAATACTATTAGTTTGCTAGAATTATTGGTAATTATCTAATATATTTTTTTTAAATTTTATTTTGCCAATTTCTTTGAAGACAAATTTAGCATTTTTCCTAATATATAATATGAAATATTTAATTCATTAGGTTTTTAATTATAATTTACCTTATTATTCTGGTTACATATAATTACATTTATATTTTCTACAATTGGTACATAAACTCAACGTAAGGCAACTAATATTCCTTTAGGAGTTTCTTTTTTTTCCTTCTTTATTTTGTATTTATCAAAAAAACAGTAAAAAGAATTTAAAAATGCGGAAGAGTTAACAATAACTATACAGAGGAGAAGAATCATAAGCATGGCTTATCAAGGGTGGAAATACAAATAAGATTGCTACACATATATTTTCTTTGTGTTCAGCTTTCCGTCTGAATTTTTTTCCATCCCTGTATATCCTTATTCAAGGTCTCTTCCCCCTCCCACCACATCTGGTCATTTTTCTTCTCTGCAACTCCCCATCCCCTCCCTTGGCAGGGAGCAGACAGTCCTATGGTTCCACTGGCCCAATAATGCTTGGATCAGTCTTCACTCCCGGTCAAATCCAGTTCTGTCCCCCCTCCCTCAAGAGTGAGTCAGGTGTTCCTATAGTTGGACTGGGGTTTGAAGGGTCAGTCCAGGGTGTTTCTGATCCCAAGCTGTTCAGTGGTTGTGGTTTGCTGCTTGGGCATGTTTGGCTTTTTTTCTTGTTTGTTTGTTTAGAGACCACTAGTGAGTGAGTACATCCCCTGCTTATATTTCTGAGTTTGTGATACTTCGCTTAGGAGGATATTCTCCAAATCCATCCATTTGCCTGCGAATTTTAGGATATCATTTTTTCTTACTGCTGAGTAGTATTCCATTGTGTAGATGTACCACAGTTTGTTAATCCATTCTTCAGTTGAGGGACATCTAGGTTGTTTCCAGGTTCTTGCTATTACAAATAATGCTGCTATGAACATAGTTGAGCTAATACCTAATGTTGATTAACTCAGTCTAGAATTCATGTAGTTAATCAGATAGCATACCTAATAAAAGGTGAAGCTTATAAAAGTGATATTATATCTTCTAACTTGATTGGTCTCTTTGGAATAAAACTACACTAATTATCTTTGTGTATACTGCAGATGTATAGGTAGGTTAGATAAACTACCAAAAAGGACAAGAAAATAGATCTTATTAGTGAAAAGAGGAATACAATATGTAGAGTACTGTTGTGTTGTTTCTAAAACTATGTTTTGAATTATCAATTCTTCATTAATATAAATTGTGGAAGCATGTTGAAGATAACTCTTTACAACTGTGATGTCATATAAACAAATCCATATTCTAATTCATGCAGTGGGATTAAAAATTAGTAAGTATGTATTTCAAAAATATGATCTTTTTAAAAAAGCAGAACAGAGAACATAGGAGCCAGAAGAATTCTGTGTGTAGTGCTGAGACAGCTGGAAGCATCAACACACAGCCGGACATTTGAAGACACAGCAGAAGACCATGGTTGAACAACCTTCTAGGTCCCTGACACTTGTGCTCAAGCTTTTGTAGGAAATCCAGAAATCATTTCTGCTGACATTTGTCCCAGGAATATTTCTCTGTCCTTTAAACACTGGCACTTGGAAATTAATTTTATATATTTATGTGATGTGTTCTGTAATGTTCACATTAATTTCCACTTTTCTATGAGTTCAAGTTTGGGATACAATTCAGACGTCTCATAGAAAATGATTGTGTCCTCTGTTAAAGTAGAAAGGGCATTAGTTATCTGTATTCCTAGAAATTAAGGACAAAGATATTTGGGTAAGGATAGGAC
The DNA here is from genome assembly GCA_004025045.1 of Sigmodon hispidus. Taxonomy (NCBI): domain Eukaryota; kingdom Metazoa; phylum Chordata; class Mammalia; order Rodentia; family Cricetidae; genus Sigmodon; species Sigmodon hispidus. The sequence continues at coordinate 16,533 of PVIH01021308.1, read as the reverse complement.
CATTTAGCCTCTTCTACCAAAACAAATTACTCTGTGAGCTTTGCTAAACATCTTGTGACAGCTGAGAAAGAGTTCCAGTGAGTGACTCATTAGGAGGAACATCTGGGATAGCCCAGTCTCCTCTGCTTCTGTGAGGTTTATGTTATGACTTGTATCACTGTGGGAGGAGACTTATCATACTGTAGACAGAAGTAATCTGCAATGTCTTCAGATTCAAGACTGCTGATGGTGAGAGAATAATCTGTCCCAGACCCACTGCCACTGAACCTCGATGGGACCCCATCATCCAAGTTGGATGCACGGTAGATTAGGAGTTTAGGAGACTTTCCTGGTTTCTGTTGGTACCAGCTTAAATACCTGTTAATATCCTGACTTGCCTTGCAAGTGATGGTGACTCTGTCTCCCACAGACGTAGGCAGGGAGGATGGAGACTGGGTCACCTGGATGTCACATTTGGACCCTAGGAATGAAGACATAATAAATTCCTACATAATTAAGCCTGAAAAGAGGAACCTCCTTGAAATGCCAATCAGGAGTGAAGACATAATAAATTACAACTAGTAAAGCTTGATCAGAGAGGACCTTCTCCAAAGGCCAGTCAACAACAATCACAGTGTAACAGCAAAATTTCCATTTAAGTCCTTTTACCTGGAAACCAGAGCAAGAGGAGCCCAAGGAATTGAAAAGGGACCCACATGACCATGTTGAGTCTTGTCTCCAATGACAACTTCACAAAGTGAAACTGGTATATGAAGAAGTTCTCAGGGTTGTGCAGTGAGTGCATGCAAATCATTGGGTCCCTATAGTGATATGCACAGCTGCAAGACCTACTGATCTCAGTAACTGAGCACAAACCCAGGGTCTCCAGATGCCCAAGGTCAGGACACATACATGCCTCCAAAGACAGCACATGTTTATCAAGTTTTAAAATTATACGTGACATTTATAGTGTACATAAGTTCTATTTGGAACAGTATATTTCAAAGATATATTGAGGATAATATAGGCAAATATCATGGTATAAGGTAATGTACAACAGAGAGGGGACTATTAAATTTTTACCTCACTCAAATAATTCTGAATGAGTAAAAAATTGCATGTTTTTCTTGTAAAGTGTTTGTGAGTTTAGAGTAGTATTTATTTAAATTAAAAGATTAATTTTTCAGGATTATTATATTGATTTTAAAAATAAGATTTAGAGTGCTAATCATGCTTCCTAAGTTACAAAGAGGGGGATTAACAGTAGTTGCAAATATAACACTGTGGTCTCAAAAACCAATATCACTTGGAGTTCCAACCCCTTATAAAAATGGAGTTAGTTTTAAACTTAAAGACTAAATATGTTGCATCCTATTTTCAGTTTGTGATGTTTCATATATGTTCATTTTTACCATTAGCTTCTATTTTCTTCATTTCCTTTTCAGAAAATGTTAACTATTGAAGAAAGGCTTGAATATTTAACAGAAAACACCACTACTCCGTACATGGCTCTGCTATAATTTACCATTGATATTTTTACCTTTCACCCTAGTGTAGGCACTGGAAAATCATCTAGATTTAGATGATACTCTCACTGTCTGTGTGTCTTTCTCTGTCTCCAAAAGCTAACATGCAGAAATTTTTGTTCATTTTTAATAGCACAAATATAACCAATCACATATTTATATCTTTGTCTTGGTCACCCAGCCTTCTTTATCTTCAGAAGTGGAATATAATCAGTCTTTAGTGCTACTGTTGTAGATCTTGGGAATCCAATTGGTTTAAAAAAAAAAAAACTGTGAAATGAAAGACAATGTTGTCAGCTGAGCCTGACCCAGATGATTTTCTAGCATCAAATATTGAGTGATGTGTGTGAATAAGCAATGTCTTCAAGATACAGGAAACCCTCCCCATAGGGATTACCTATAGCAACGTTCGGTGGATTGATGGGACGGCTGATTATTCTGCCTCTTCACTCTCTTTCTGCTCATAGCTAACCATCTGTGTTTCTGTCTCTCTTTGATCTTTAAGGCATGGAAGACAGATTTGCCTTCTCAGATCATATGCAAGGAGGAAGACTCATCCATGATACTTCAATATATGATTTCAAGAGCATGACAGATTCTCTCAACATAAAACAAGCACATCATTACTTCACAGAACATTTGAATTCTGAATTCCTACCACATCTCCTTTAATGATATGTACACATATAAAGATAATTTCAGAAAAATTCCACTTCTCTTTTCCATAGTCCTTTAGAATAGATTAAGCAATAAATTATTGTTTTTGGGTTGTACCTTCCTAATAAATTGTATGTTGATAGTATTGGGGTGAGCAGAAATGTGTTCATAAAAAATTCCAACAACTTCATAGGAATCTCTCGAATTCATACACAGTGAATAAATATGTGTACAGCTTGATATTTGGGTTTCTTCTTCCTCTGTTGCATAATAAAGAGTTCATCTGATTTTTTATTACCTCAAAAAGGTCAGATTTTAAGGAAAATATACAAACTCTGTGGTATTGGATATCACATCATGAACCCCAATTCCATCCATCTCCCAGTCCCTTCACATCCTTCCCTCACCCCTGCATCATCCCACCAATAATTTATTTAAAAATAAACAAAATCAGCTCCGTCCTTCACCTTTCCTGTCTATCCAACAGCACCCTTGGAAGTATGTCATCCAGCATATTCTTTTGTTCAATCAGTTCTGCCTACAAATGTCCTTTCCAATGAGTCATTGGTTTGATTCAAGACCTCTAGGACACCATTATCTTTGGGCCCTCAAAAAATTTTCTCTCAATACCCTGTTATTTCTCAGAGTCAAGGAGATTTGGCAGCTATTGCTTTGTAGAACCAGTCCCTTGATGCCACTGAGAGTCTGCTTTCTTCAACCTTGCCATTAAGGGAAGGTCTCCCACACCTATGGTGAGGATTGGGACCATCTCTCTTGCTGCAGAGTCCACCAAGAGCCAGGACCAACTATATTAGTGCCAGTGAGAGGAGGTCAAGCTTAGCACAGCACCCACTTTTCAACATGCATGGCTATTATGAGCCCCTGGGATAACAAAGGCAATGAACATCAACAAGGACCCAATCTGTACCAGGGACATGGACCCAGACATGCCTCTTGGTATTTCCTAGGGCCCATATATCACCATGGCCCAAGTGGCAGCACAGGCCACCTAGATCTGTGTGGCACTGGCAGCAGCATGGTCTGCAGCATGGTCTCAGGCAGCTGATAATATCCTGAGCATCTGCATGCTCCTCAGTGTTAACAAGAACCATTGACATCAACTGAGATCTTGGTTCATGTAGGTCCATACACTCAGACATGACCCTCAGTCGCAGCCTTGGTCTGGATGTCATTATAGAGCCCAGAGGCATAAAAAAAGTACTCAGATCTGTATAGCACTAGGTGCAGTATGACTTTCAGACCTCCATTGTCTTCAGATGTGAGCTCAGAGTCCAAGTATATGCTTGACCTTAGAAGACAACAGTAGCTATGGACATGAGCACTGACCCTACCTTTGGAAGAATCGTAGATCCAGTCATGGCCCTATACCACAGCCTGGGCCTAAATGTCACCAAACCCCAGGAAGCAGCCTAGGCCACTCCAGTTAGCATGACTACAATGGCAGCATGGCTATTGAAAACTAAAATGAATTTAGAATTATGAACAGACCCCACACATCCTCACAGCCTACATTGGTTACTGAAACCATGGTCACCAACACAGACTTTGGCTTCTGTCAGGCCATGGACCCAGACTTGGCCCTTGGCAGCAGCTCAGATCTAAATATCATGTCCTTTCATGGCCCTGTGGCCTTTGGTGAAAATATGGGACATGCATATCAACACAGATCCCAGCTACAGAAGGATTATAGACCTAGACAAAACCTAGGAAGTAGTTCAGTCATGGATGTCACCCAGGTCCCAGGTGGCATGTAGGCTGCCCACTTCAGCCTCATTCCACTGCACATAAACCATTCTGCTTCTCTTTTTCTCCCAATTCTCCAGCTTATATTTGCTTAACATTATAGCGCTTAACCATTCAGCAATGGAATACCAGCTACAGCCTTGCATGACCCCTGTACACACCTCTCCCACTGTGGATCCCATCCCCTAGAGTAGTTCTTTCTGGCCTCATTTCTTTGTCCCAGCCAATAATTGGACAAGCTTCCTCTGCTCTAGCACAATCAAGCCTCGCAGAAGTTCAGGTAGGCTGTCTGCCATCTTTCTCTAATCTCTTTTTTCTCAGACCCAACTCTTGGTGTGGACCCTAGCTCTTTTAAAAGAACAGAGAGTGGCTTGCTATCCTGTTGTCAATGCCTTTTGTGGATCCCTCACTCCATCTTTCTCTGACTTCCTTCCACTTCTTCAAGCCTCCAGATCACCAAACATCCCTCCTTCCTTCTTTATACCATGAACACAGAAGCATAGCAGACTAGTACAACTGGCAACACTTAGCCAATATGCTCTGAAAATTTAAAGAACAAATTGAAAACAAGGAATAAAACTGACATATAATCAAGACAAACTCAAAAATAACCATCTAGACCTATAATCATCCCAGACTTTGATGCCTTGATGACAGCAATAGACATAATTAGTGATGGCAGGGCACTATATGAAAAACAGGAACTGTCTTCCATAGCAGACTCTGAAAGTTCCAACAAAGATGACACATAAGAATGACATCCTAAGACCAATTATAGAAAGATAACAGTATTTAAATAAAGAAATTAATAAAAAAAAACCCTCAAGGAAAACATAAAAACAACCCCAGAGAATGAATAAACCCCCTAATTAATGCTAAGAAATCATAAACAAGTAAAAGAAACAAAGTTGTTCAAGAGTTGAAAATGGAAATAGATACAATAAAGAAAACAGATAGTGAGTAATTCCTGAAAAATGAACTATTTAGGAATGAAAACAGGACCCACAGAGGCAAGCTTTCCAACAGAAGAGAAGAGATGAAAGAGAGCAGCTGAGGAATTCAGATGTAGTAGATGAAATGAAACAAAAGAAAAGATATTAAGATGCAAAGGAAAAAGTCCAACTAATATAAATAGTTAGACCTATTAGAATTACACCTGATTTCTTTATGGAAACTGTAAAAGTCAGTGGGACCTGGACAGACGTCTGCACACACCAGGACACCACAGAGGACAGCCAAGATTTCCACACCCAGCAAAGCTTTCAATTGGTATCAATAGATTCAGAGACAACTTCTGAAGGCCATCTTTAGAATTTAGATCAAATGGTACAGCAAGCAAAGGAAACTTAAGCTATCTGAGAGCAAATGAATCAGGTCACACATATATTCTTCCAAACATGTCTCTTTATTTTTCTGTATTAAGTTTTCTTCCAGCTGTTTGTTAATCTAGCTTAAATAGCTTTTTTTTCATGCAGGAGGCTTGAAGCAATAATATAAAAATCACAATAGTTATCTCTAATTGGCCAAAAGTACTTTTCTAGGATAAGAAATAAGGAGCTGATCTATGTACCATGGCCACACAAAAGATTCAAGGTCTCAGGAGCTGTGGAGATTGGTCTGGACTTGTAAGCAGGCAAGCAGACATTTGTATCTATTTCTAAGTGGGGCAAACTAATCCTAATATTAAGAATGGTAGCTTCCATGCCCAAGAGTTATGATAGACATGTAAACTTTACCTAAGTAGGTAATAGCATTGTCAAAATAGAGAATGTTAGATTTGCCAAAACTGACAATTTAATTGGGTTAAAGAGTGCTGAGTTTCAAGGTGGAAGTGGTAGTTTTTGCATTGGCCCCTAGCAGATACAATGAACTTCTTAACTTAGTAGGAGATACCAGTAGTAGGTTTTGACTGTCAATAATCTTTGTCAATTAACATACTTTCAATTTCACGTCCTAGTGTAGATGACTAAGATGCATTTATATTATTAATCAAAAAGGAGATTTTCAGAAAATGAATGGCTAATGTTCACAGACATGAACTTCTGGGCAATAGTGAATAGGTATACACTTACTTCTGTGTATTTCCTGGATTAACTGATGATAAGGTAGGAAGGGGGTTGAACCAAAACTTAAAATAAAATGTTAGACACACCAATTGAAGATGGTCAGACAGATTTCCTGAGGATGTCCCTCAGAATATGCTCTGCTCAGATGCTGACAATATAGCAACCTGACAGAGGAAATGAAAGGTATTGGAAAGGTCGTTCCTGTCTGTAGCCACTGTGAGCAGTATGAGGTCCAAGGTTAAACACTGGAGATTATACTGCCTAAGACCTTTCTGTTGCTAGAAATATGGCTGAGGTTTACCTAGTATATAAAGCAAAGCAAACTGTGCCTAAATAATTATTAGTCATATTTAGGTACATGAGAAAGCAATAACAAGACCTATATATTGCTAATTTTATGATGGAATTTTAGAAATAAATCAACTCAAGGCAAATGCAAACAGGCAAGTTGGTTGATTTTTTGATAGCATTGCTATGCACTGCATAATCTTTGTTATATAGAATCTGTGCACCCAAATTGCACCAAACCCCACTGCTGTAAAGTTGAATAGATACACAAATTCATCATCACCAACTCTGGACTCAATAAATGTTGTCTGTAAACAAATAGAATAGTTTTTTATTGGTAAGATGTATAAGTAAGGGAGCAACAGAATTAATGTACATACAGAAAACCTTTGAAACAGAGGTATGCATTCCAGCATTGACTGTAGTGTTGACTTCATGAGATTTACATTGTTTTGTAAACATACCTCACTGTGTACTTGGCATCTGTGTAGTCTGTTCATACAGACACCCTTCAGTAAAATGGCTTCAGAAGATGACAAAGAATCCCCAGAAACAGAAAGATTTGACAATTGGCCTTTGCTGAAGCACAGTCTATAGTTGTTCTAAGAAACTATAAGAAAAACTTGTGTCCTATTCTAAAACCTGAAAATCTCTTTCTTCTGTTTTCTATCATGCTAAGATAGAGAGGTAGGGCTAGAAAGATGTTTCATTGGTTAAAATAACTGTATATTATTTCTACAACCATCATGTTAGCATATGACCATCTATATTATCAGTAGCAGGAGTTCCAACATACTTTTCTGTGATCAACAGACACCAGGCACTCATGTGGTGCACATGATGATATTACACTGACTGACATAAAATGATAATTTATTCTTAATTTACAGAAGAACTTGTTTTACAGTTTCCCATAGGTTTATGCATCTGTTGTTTTTTATAAAATCTATGAAATGTTGATATTAATGTTTTTTTTAAAAGTTTCAGTGAGATAGTTTTACAGTTCTTAATAAATGAGAAAAAATATATAATATTTAAATAAAAAATGCTGGAAGAAAACCACACTTGATGGCACTCATTCTATTGAGACAGAGTTTATACTACATAAACTCTTTGTTGTGTGGAAGAACAACAAAACAATACTGAGCCACTAAAAATTGTATTCTCAGTATTAAGGTTTTCAATTTCATAATTAAGTAAAAACTATTTTGATTCCCTTTTGATAATTATTTGATGCATTCAAATTTATTTTTCTAATTTTACTGTAGATACATTTTATATTTTTCCAAAGACTAAATATGATATATTTAATTCTCCAAATTTATGTTTAAAATTTATTATTGTAGTTACATAAAATAAAATATATTTTATAATTAGAATCAAATTATTTGATGTTTCTTGTTGATTCTACTAATTTAATTATATATATTTGCATTTTTACATAATCCTTTCTCCTGTGAATTATGATAGTTTCTATCTTCCTTTTTCATATTTCTCACTTACCATTAAGGCTGTACTATCATCATGGCAAAAATATTTTCAACGATATCTGTTCAAATATGTTTGATGAAAATATCCAGAGATAACAGAGAAAATCCTGTCAATCAAATTGTTCTTGACTATGGCACTATTAATCCACCCTTTCTTATTTAATCCTAGAAGATTTTGAAGCTTTTTCTACCCTTTTCTTTTAAACTTAACTGTTGTTAGATACTCATGGGATCACATGTCAACAACTTCTAAATGTTTGTCTTATTCCTGAAATGTCGTTAATTTCTTTTGCCCTAGTTTCTACTTTTTTGAAATTTTAAAAAATAACATTTATATTGGAGTACATGTCTGTGGTTTCAAGCTTCTTTGATCCATAGCTGTGGTAAAAATCATAGCTCTCATTATTCTAATGATTTTGTTTCAATTGACAAATCCCAGAAGCTTCCAATCTTGGACTGTGAAGCATTTTATCACTAATGTACTCTCAAAACTTTACCTTCAGAAATTGATATGTGACATTATCTTCCTGTCTTGCACACTCTTCATTCAGCCTTGTATTCAAATAATTAATTGATGTCTACTCCAAGGCTTGTGTTGCTGAAAAGTGACTATTGTCATTCTGCTTCATACATACTATAATTTCCTCAAATAAATCCTTTACAATTTTAGCATATATTACAGTTAAAGATGATTCTAAAGCATGGTGCTTCCTAAAATAGGACTTTTTATACATCCCTAATATGATTAATTTAACTCAACTTGGTTATACATTGTGCTGCTTATGAGAAACCTCCCAATGTCTATCATCATCAGAAGTTCTGTTAATCAACTAAATTAATTTTAGAAGTTAAAATTAGATACTTAAACGACATTAAATTTAATAGCCACCTATCAAAAACAGAATAGAAAATTTTGGTTTATTTTCCATAGATTAAAAAGTATCTAGCTGAATAGACAGAAGGCATTATCTATCTCTGTATCATCTATGTCTGTCTAACTAATCATCATTTATACAGTGAAAGTTTCAGAACCTGCTTGTTACTAACTTAAAAACTATTTTTCTCAGACTTACTGACTTTTATATACTTCATAGCTGTAATGATAGCTACCACATCTACCTCACTTTGAAGAGTTCTAAGGAATTAAGGTAATAAATGTTCACTGTGGTATAAACACTGGAAGGAGTAAAGACTCATACTGTGATCCTCTTGCCGTTATGGTTATGGATCACAGAGAGTTCACACAGTAAAAAGAGACCAATATGGCTCCACTTAGAGATGAGCAGATGTCATTACTACAACCTATGACACCACAGAGACATGCAGTTATTTTATTTAAAATGTCTTCTTAATTTCTAAGAGTTTTGTTTGACTGTAAAGTGAGACAGAAGTGTAGAGAAAAAGATTAAAGTAAATCTCATTTTAGTTTTTCTTCCTCATGTTACTGTTCCTCCTCATCCCCTTCTGATTTTTCACGTTCACCAACTTGTTTTCTTGTGATGAATCAGGAGCCATTTGAATGGGTAAAACGACAAAGGCCATTTTGACATTTTACACTGTGTCCATGTATTTCATCATTCTTACTATGGGAAGAAATGTATAACTATCTCATTGGTCTTAAAAATTATTTCTGTGGGAGTCAATAGCTATGTATGATAAATCTTTAAGACAGCAAAACATATTGACAAAACTATCTTATTCTTATGTGCTTTCTACAAAGTTTAGGCAAATATAATATCAAGTTAAAAAGCAAGTTGGGTATTATTTCATTGTTCATTTCTTACTACATTTGGCACATTGTGTTATTGGCTTAGATACAAGTGTAACAGAAGTCATTTTGCTATTTGTAATCTAAAATACAAATAAAATATCTAACTGCCACACAAATGCTTATATTAAAGGCTTAGACCACCACTCATCTTTGTGTTGTTTCTAAAACTTTTCTCTGTAATATCAGTTCTTCATTATTACATTCATAAGCATGCCTAACAACCATTTACAACCTATATGATATCATATGGATAAATCTATACTCCACTTCATGCAGTGGGATCAAAAGGCATAGGAGCATAGTTCAAAATTATTTGATTTTTCCTAAGCAGAATAGAAGGTATAGGGACCAGTAGAATTATACATAAAGTAATACAGTCAGCTAAAAGCATCAAAATCCACTGCTGGAATTTCAAGACAGAGCAGATAATCATGGCTAGACAGACTTTTCTTTCTCTGACACATGGACTCTACCTTTTGTGAGAAAAGCAGAAATCCTTTCTGATGTCAACTTCTCTCAGTAATGTTTCCATAACTCTTAAACACTTGTGAGTATTTCATAAACAACAAGAAAAATCAAAAATAATACTTTTATCTACGTATCTCCTTGCTCCCCCTCCCTTCCCTCCTCCCTATACCTTGCAGTATTCAGCCTCTGCCCACCCATGCCTACATCCCTCCATCCGAAAAGGTAAGTAGTCCCCAAGTGGGTCATCTCAGTATGGCACATTCACTCCAGGCAAGTCCGATTTTCCTATCCTAATATCAACACAGGCTTAGGTGCTCCTCTGTAGAAAATAGGCTCTGAAGTGCCAGCCCCACACAGAAATAAGGTCTGATCCCACCCTTTGAGGCACCAAATACTGCCCTTGCCAATCAACAGTTTCCTACTCTTGAAGGACATAGCTCCTTTTCCTTTTAGGTTCCTCAGTGTCTATTGTTGATTCAGTGAGCTCCCCAGGGCTCCAGCCAGCCATCACTGTGGAAATTTTACTCATAATCCCTATCCCGTTGCTTATACAGACTCTCTTATCCTGCTCTCAGCTGAATCAAGAGCTCAGCCCAGTGCTAAGCCATATATCTTGCTTCCACCTCTAATCATTGTTGGATGTAGGTTCTGTGAGGACACTTAGGTTGGTTATCCATTTGATTATAGAGGAAGTCCTGTCTAGGTACCACTTTCACTATTGGTTAAAGATCTAGCCAAGGATATCCTGTGTAATCTTGGAAGGTTCCCTAGATCCCAGTCTTTTTCCAACCCCACACTGCTTCCTCTATTAAGATCTCCATCTCCATTTTTCTTCCCTCTTTGTTGATCAACTCACTCAACCATCACCTCCTATCATGATACGTCCCCACTCCTTCTTGGTTGCAACCCCTGATATTCCCAATTAGCTAAGGAGAATTTATCTGTTTTTTTTTTTCCCTAGGGGAATACCTGGATATCTCTCTTTAGTACTTTCTGGTGCCAAGCTGTACAGTGGTTGTGTTTTGTGGCTTGTGTATAAGAATAGAGGAGTATTCCCCTTGCTTTGCATCCTCTCCAGCATAGCCTATCATCTGTGTTTTTAATATTAGCCATTCTGACAGGTGTCAGGTGGTATCTCAAAGTTGTTTTGATTTGCATTTCTGTGATGGCTAAAGATGTGCAATTTTTTAAGTGCTATTCAGCCATTTCTAATTCTTTGCTGAGAATTCCCTTTTTATTTCTGAACCTCATTTTTAATTGGGTTATTTAGGTCTTTGGGCTCTAGTTTTTTTGATTTCTCTAAATATTTTAGTGAACAGTCCTCTGTTACTTGTAGGGTTGGTAAAATATTTTCCCACTCTATAGGGTATCCTTTTGTCCTTATTGACAGTAACAGAAGCTTTTCAGTTTCAGGAGGTCCCACTTATTGAATGTTGTTCTTAGTATCTGTGCTACTGGAGTTATATTTAGGAAGTTTCACTGGCGACAATAATTTGTAAGGTATTTATCACTTTCTTTTCTATCAAGTTCAGTGTAGCTGGGTTTATGTTGAGGCCTTCTATCCCTTAAATTTGAGTTTTTTGTAGGGTGATAGTATTGAATCTGCTTGCAAATTATTTTCAATATTGATGTTTTCTATAACTGAATAAAATGAATACTACTTATTTTGTGAGGTGATTTATAATTAATTGAATGTTTTCCATTTTATTTTGCCACTTCCACTATAGAAAAACTTTGTATTTTTTCTAAGATTGAATATGAGATATTTTATTCTCTTATTTTGTAATCATAATTTACCATTTATTATAGTTACATAAAATTAATTATATTATTAATATTGAATAAAATTATTTAATACTGTTTTGTCGATTCCAATAATTTAATAATAGAATAATTTATATTTTTATGCATAATCCTTGCACCTTTGAAGTATAATAGTTTCCATCTTCTTTTTTTATATATCTCACTTGTTTTAAGTATGCTCTATCATAAAGGCATGATTAACTTCAGACACATCCATTTATATATGTTTGATTAAAATAATTAGAAATGACAGAGAAACCCTTGTTGGCAATTGTTCTTAAATAAGGAACCATCTCTCTATTCCTTGTTTAATCTTCAAGAATTTCCAAGATCTTTCTTCTTTTTTATTTTGAACATAACTCTCCTTACTTATTCATGGTGTCACATGAATGTATTCTAAATGTCTATCTTCCTCCTGAATTGCCATTAATAGCCTTTGACCCACTGTCTATGGCTATGGAACTGTAAAATTAATAACATTTATTTTGTAGTATACTATTGTAGTTTTCATGTGTCTTTGTTCCTTAGCTGTGATGTACGTCATAGCTTTCATCACTCTAATAAATTTGCCTTAATAAACAAATCCCACAGATTTTTAAACTTCGACTCTCATGTATTTTATCATTTGTGTACTCTCAAAACTTTACCTTCAGAAAGTGACATGTAACATTATTCTTTTTTCTTACGCACTCTCACTTAGCATTTTCATTTCAGTCATTCACTGGTGTTTACCCCATGACTTGTGTTATTAAAAAGTGACTATTGTCATTTTGCGGCATACATAGTATCATTTCCTCAAACAATTCACCTAAGGTATTTATGTGTTACAGTTAAAGGCAATTCTATATCACAATGTTTCATAAATAAGACTTTTTATATATCATTGATATGACCAATTTAACTTACTTCAGTTATTCATGATGTCATATGTCAGAAACATCTAGTGTCTATCATCCTCAGAAGTCCCGTTAATCACCATAATAAGTTTAAGGAGTCATGACAAGGTAATGGTACTCAAATGACATAAAATTTAATAAACTATAGCAAAATAGAATAGAAAATCTTAGGTTACTTTCTATGGATAAATGGTCTGCTCTGTTTTGTTGATTTACAGCTGGATGGACAGACAGACATTGTCTATCTATCTACCAACATTTCTACCTACAGACCTACCTATCTATTATCTATCTGTCTTTATGTCTGCATAGCTCATCACCACTATGGCACTAGAGGTTTTAAAATATCAAAGCTACTAGATTCAAAAAAATAGCTGTGCTGTCTCAAGGCTTACTGTATTTTTCTATTATGAACAATATAGCTGTAATTATTGCTACCACATCAACCTAGCTTTGAAAATAGCTAAAGTTTAAAATAATAAACGTTCACTGAGATGAAAACATTGGAAAGAGTAAGCACTCATACTGTGATCCTCTTGCTGTTAGGACCACAGGGAGTGCACACAGTAAACATAGAACAATAATGGCTCCACTTAGAGATGAACAGATGTTATTACAACAAACTCTGATACCAAAGAAAAATCTGTCATTTTATTAAAAATTCTGCTATGAACATAGTTGAACTAATGCTTTTGGGAAATAAATGTGTGTCTTTAGGATATTTGCCCAATAGTGGTATTGCTGGATCCTTGGGTAGATTGATTCCCATTTTTCTGAGAGTTCTGAGAGTTCTGAGAGTTTTCCATACTTCATTCCAGAGTGACTGAACAAGCTTACACTCCCATCAACAAAGGAGGCGTGTTCCTCTTACTCATCATCCTTTCCAGCATAGGCTATCATTTGTGTTTTTGATCTTAGCCATTCTAACAGGTAAAGGTGGTATCTCAAAGTTGTTTTGGTTTGTATTTCTTTGAAAAATCACAATGAGTGAAGTTGAAAATAATATTTCAAATAATGACTTGTTTTTCAGCTCAAGGTATGTGTCAAACAGTGGAGCAAGCTTTCTTATATTTTTTGAGTAATAGCATTATATGCATCTGCAAGAAATAGAAAAGCATGATGTTCCCTGATGTGTCTTTTTTATCAGATTAAGTTAGTGTTTGTTCAGGCATATAGTATGTTGTAACAATTATTGTGTATTTCCTGTCAGTAGTAAAGTACACTATCTTTAAGCTCCAGGATTCTGATGCTGATCATAAAATACACCACAGTTTCTCTGACCTTCACCATCAGAGGACTCCAGAGAAATATTGTACAGACATCTTAATGCAACTTTTCAAGCCTGACTCAGTTTCTGTAGTTACAAGTGTCAGATTGTGCCTTGGCTAGTCTAAAGATGATGGCAGCATTATCTCCCAAAAGCCATAGACAGAGATTAGAGACTGAATCTACAAAACTGTACCACTGCAGCTAAATTAAAGGAAGAAACAAAATGAGAATATGACTGTGCTAGAGATCAGAGCTACCAACATCTGAGAAAAAAATAGCATTGTTTTGATTTCAATAGCTAGAAAGATTGATACACCATTTATAAAAAATAAAAAGTAATACCACAGTGAAATATTACTTCATAGTAATTATTTAAAAAGATAATAAATTTAAATGTTATAGCTGTAGAGAAATCACAAATCTTTGTATTAAAATTGGGAATAGAAATTATGTGTAGCCCATGTAAAACATAGGACTTAATATTAATATTCAGGTGGTTCCCTTGCCCACCTGAATGACCAATTTGACTCCTAGGTATACATTCAGTAGAATTGAGGTCAGAAACATTTTGAAAGCTTGCACACTACTGTTCATATCATCATTATTCAAAATAGATTTAAAATAGGGAATGTTCCCTGTGTAAAACTTGTGGATTGCAACCTATACATGGGGCCCCCTAAGGGAAAAATATTTCTAATGGTCTCCACAAGGAGATACGCCCACATAGGAGTACCCAAAACTGCATTAAAATATCACATCATTAGGAATCAATATGAAGATTGAATGTGATGATATATCATATATTTAATAAAAACAGTCAGGAATATCAGAGAACAGATCCACCCACAGCCAATCCAGGATGGTTCAAGCCTGGTAACTTATGCTTTTAATCCAGCATTTGAAAGACCAGGAGTGGTTACCTGCATCCAAGGGAGTGGTGGTAACCTAAACCTTTAATCCCATAACTCCAGAGTCAGAAATCTTTCTGTGTTTTTGTGAGTTCAAGGCCTACCTACCAAACATTAGTAGCCCATGCCTTTAATCAGGATGTGAAACAGCGGGGTGAAGAGGTTATTTAAGGCAGGCATAGAAAGACAGATTGAGGCAGTAAAAGAAGTGAGGAAGCTGGAAGGTAGCTGGGTGAGATCTGACTATGGTGTTTCCTCTCTTTGATATTCCAGCCTATCCGCAATATCTGGCTCTGAACTTCCTTCAATGCAACCAGAATCCAGAATCCATGCAATGCTTAGCAGCCAACTTTGAGGCACAAATTAAAAAAAAAAAAAAAAAAAAAAAAAAAAAAAAAAAAAAAAAAAAAAAAAAAAAAAAAAAAAAAAAAAAAAAAAAAAAAAAAAAAAAAAGCACAAAAAGCTGGCTATCCAGAATACCAGGAGGCTGCTGGAGGAATAATTTTCAACTAACTAGGTTTTCTGTTCTGAAACAGCCTCCAGTCTTAGGCAGTATAGTTACAGGTGTTTATCTTTCCACTTTTATCAGCATAAGTTTTTCAGACAGTGGACTCTTTCTCAGGGTGGGTTGTGGGTTATTTTTTCTTGTTTTTGGACACCTCCTTGGACTGATATCACAGAAGGTAGCTTCTCCACTTCACAGCCATTTGAATCATCACTGACAAGTAGATTGGTAAGTAAATTGGATATTTTAAAGAGGGGAATTGTTTAAGGTAATGGATGGTGCTTGGCCTTTCTGTGAAATTACTCTTGATTATTTGATATTAGAACTAGTAAAGGAAAAGGTAAATTAAGTAGATTAGACTATCTTCTTAATGAGAACTGATGCCATATATAAATTAAAAAAGAAACTTGAAAAAGCAACAAAAGGAAATATAGAAATAAAAGTATATAATCATATTTTGCTTAATAAAAAGAATAAATTCTGTCTAATTTATCATGAAACAATTTTGTCATTGTGTAAATATCACAAAGGGAACTTGTATAAACCTAGATTTTATTTTATTTTTTTAAATGAATATTTTAACCTGATAATACTATATTTATGATTTATTTGTAACTTTAAAATTTTATATCCATGTAAATTGAGATCATTAAGAATGCATATTTTAGTACATTGTGTTTTTTTTTCTTCCTTCTTTATTTTGTATTTATCAAAAAAAACACAGTAAAAAGAATTTAAAATGTGGAAGAGTTAACAATAACTATACAGTGGATAAGAATCATAAGCATGGCTTATCAAGGGTGGAAATACAAATAAGATTGCTACACATATATTTTCTTTGTGTTCATCTTTCCCTCCGAATTTTTTTTTCCATCCCTGTATATCCTTATTCAAGGTATCTTCCCCCTCCCAACACATTTGGTCATTTTTCTTCTCTGCAACTCCCCATCCCCTCCCTGGGCAGGGAGCAGACAGTTCTATGGTCCCACTGACCCAATAATGCTTAGATCAGTCTCCACTTCTGGCCAAATCCAGTTCTTTCCCCCCTCCCTCAAGAGTGAGTCAGGTGTTCCTATAGTTGGACTGGGGTTTGAAGGGTCAGTCCAGGGTGTTTCTGATCCCAAGCTGTTCGGTGGTTGTGGT
>PVIH01021307.1:0-30069 GCA_004025045.1 Sigmodon hispidus | reverse complement strand
CATGTTCCTGGATTGGTAGGATCAACATAGTAAAAATGGCAATTCTACCAAAGGCACTCTACAGATTCAATGCACTGCCCATCAAAATCCCAACACAATATTTTTTGGACCTTGAAAGAACAATACTCAATTTCATTTGGAATAACAGGAAAGCCAGGATTGCCAAAATAATTTTACTCAACAAAAGAACCTCAGGAGGTATCACCATTCCTGACTTCAAGCTATACTATAGAGCTACAGTAATAAAAACAGCCTGGTATTGGCATAAAAACAGACTTGTGGACCAATGGAATAGAATTGAGGATCCAGACATTAACCCAAAAACCTATGAACACCTGATCTTTGACAAAGAGGCCCAAAACATTCAATGGAAAAAAGATAGAATATTTAACAAATGGTGTTGGCATAGCTGGATGGAAGTGTGCAGAAAAATGCAAATAGATCCGAGCCTGTCACCCTGCACAAAACTCAAATCCAAGTGGATCAAAGACCTCAACTTAAACCCAACCACGTTGAACTTAATAGAAAAGAAAGTGGGAAGTACACTTCTACAAATTGGCAAAGGCCACCACTTCCTAAATATAACACCAGTGGCACAGACACTAAGACCAACAATCAATAAGTGGGATCTCCTGAAGCTGAGAAGCTTCTGCAAAGCCAAGGACACTGTCAATAGGACAAAACGACAGCCTACAGAATGGGAAAAGATTTTCACCAACCCTACAAGTGATAGAGGACTGATCTCTAAGGTATATAAAGAGCTCAAGAATTTAGAGCCCAAAACCTTGAATAACCCTATCAAAAAATTGGGTACAGATCTAAAAAGGGAATTCTCATCAGAGGAACTACGAATGGCTGAAAGGCACCTGAAAAAGTGCTCTTCATCTTTAGCCATCAGACAAATGCAAATCAAAACAACTTTGAGATACCACCTGACACCTGTCAGATTGGCTAAGATAAAAGGCACAGATGACAGCCTATGTTGGAGAGGATGTGGAACAAGGGGAACACTCCTCCATTGTTGGTGGGAGTGTAAGCTTGTGCAGCCACTTTGGAATGCAATATGGTAGTTTCTCAGAAAATTGAGAATCAATCTCCCCAAGGACCCAGCAATACCACTTCTGGGTATATACCCTAAAGAGGCACATTCACACTCCAAAGGTATTAGCTCAACTATGTTCATAGCAGCATTATTTGTAATAGCAAGAACCCGGAAACAACCTAGATGTCCCTCAACTGAAGAATGGATTAACAAACTATGGTACATCTGCACAATGGAATGCTACTCAGCAGTAAGAAAGAATAATATCCTAAAATTTGCAGGCAAATGGATGGATTTGGAGAATATCCTCCTGAGCGAAGTCTCACAAACTCAGAGAGATAAGCAGGGGATGTACTCACTCATTAGTGGTCTCTAAACAAACAAACAAGAAAATAAGCCAAGCATGCCCATGGTGCAAACCACAACCACTGAACAGCTTGGGATCAGAAACACCCTGGACTGACCCTTCGAACCCCACTCCACCTAGAGGAACACCTGACTCATTCTTGAGGGAGAGGGGAAAGAACTGGATTTGGCCAGAGGTGGAGACTGATCCAAGCATTACTGGGTCAGTGGGACCATAGGACTGTCTGCTCCCTGCCCAGGGAGGGGATGGGGAGTTGCGGAGAAGTAAAATGACCAGATGTGGTGGGAGGGGGAAGGGACCTTGAATAAGGATATACAGGGATGGAAAAAAGAAATTCAGAGGGAAAGCTGAACACAAAGTAAATATATGTGTAGCAATCTTATTTGCATTATCACCCTTGATAAGCCATGCTTATGATTTTTATCCTCTTTATAGTTATTGTTAACTTTTCAACATTTTAAATTCATTTTACTGTTTTTTTTTTTATAAATACAAAATAAATAAAGAAAAAAAAAGAAAAATAATGGCAAGTTGAACAAAACATGAGGGAGGGAGAGATGAAAGTAAAAAGAAGAGGTAATGAGGTTGTGAAAGTAAACAAGGAGGGGCAGGAAGCAAGTTGGACCTGGAAAAGATAAAGCAGACCATGTCCTCAAGATCAGATATTGCTAGAAGCTAATCTAGAAATGATTTTTAAAAAACTGGGTGCTGTGGATGATCACTAGGTAAGTCTACCTACCACCACACAATCCAAATACATTTTTTTTCAAAAAAAATACTCCAGTCTCAGGGAAGAATATCAACCTTACCCATCTCTGCTGATTTGAAAGCATCTGAATACAAATGTCTTAACAGCATGAAAAAAATGCTCATGTTACTACTTGCCAAAGAGGATGATCCACTGCTATGGCTTGAATAGGTTCTCTCCAAACTTCACATGTTGTCAGTGTGATAGATTATAAAATGGAAGTTTTAAGAGATGATTAAATCTAAAGGACTCCTTCCTTGTGAAAGAAATTTAGATCTTATAAACAGGTTTTGTCATAAGGTGCTTGTTTGCCTTAAGCATAGAGACTATAGTAGTTCTCCTATTGGGAGAATTGTGCAACATCATACCATACTAGAATCATAGAATGATCCTCACCAGACAACCAACGGTCTGGTAGTCCAGATGTTAGACTTCCTAGCCTACAAAGCTTGGAGAAATTTCTCGTCTTTATAAATTACTCATGTTCAGTTGTTTTGTTATAGCAGCACAAAGGGACTAAAACAATCTTTCATGTATCAAAAGCTTCCCCCACTCCTTTTTTATCATTAGCCCATACCATAAAGGTTAATGGAGTATGCTAGGAATTTTTAGGAATAGCATTTGTAGATAATTGCCAGCATCTTCTGCCATCCACTCTGGTCTACTGGATAAACTAAATTTTGTCTGTGGAGAAACTGGATCATCAGACAGTTGTACTCTATCCATTTTAGTTTGACTCTTTATTGTCTTGCATTTACCAAGCCAAGGTTTGAAATTAGGTCATCAAGCAATCTCAAGAGAACTGGCTCAGCAATTGAGAGCACTGACTGCTCTTCCAGAGGACCGGAGTTTGATTCCCAGCACCCACATGGCAGCTAACAACTGTCTGTAGTTCACAGTTCCAGGCAAACACCAAGGCAAATAAATAAACAAATATTTAAAAAAAGAAATTAGGCCATCAAGCAATCTCAAGAGAATTGATAAAATGTAGCCTTAATTGCTTTGTAATTTTTTTTTAACTTCTTGCCCTTTTTTGTTTTGCGTTTTTGTTTTGCACATAATAGATTGTCCTATTTAAGGAAAGCTAAGAAAAAACTTTCATGAACAAGGAACAGAATTGGTTACATAAACTCTTTTAAAACTGAAAAGTTTCAAGTCTCATTACTTTGTTTCAGATAAAGATAGGAGGTTTCTGGCTTGTCCAGGCCAGAGGTCCAGATGTTCGGATCCTCTTTTAGCCCACAAATAATCACACAAAGGCTTATATTAATTTCATGCTGCTTGGCCTGTGGCTCAGACATGTTGCTAGTTAGCTGCTGCATCTTAATTCAACCCATTTCCATTAATCTGTCTTGCCACGTGGCCCATGGCTTACCTGAGTTACTTTTACATGTTGATTCTCAGGAGGCTGGATTGCATCTCTGTTGACTCTGCCCTCATTCCCCTATCAATGCTTCAATTTCCCCACCTACTTCTAAGATCCCTGCTATAGTCTAAGACAGTTCCTTTATTAACAGCATAGAGAAAGATATTCCACATCAATATAGACCCCTTTCTATTTCTTTTAATTATTTATTTCATTGTGAGTGCGCATGTTGTGTGCACACTCCCATATACTAGGATTCATAAGATAGACAGAAGACAATTTGTGGGAGTCAGTTTTGTCTGTCCACCACATGGGTCCACCAGATTGAATTTGGGATGCCAGGCTTAGGAACAAGCACTTTTACTTTTACTATCCTGGATGTTGTACCATGCATGTATATAAAATTCATCTCTAATCTAGCAGTATTTTTACTACTTTAAATTCCAATCCTGTTTCTAAAATCCTTAGTGATGTAATGGACAGCATTGTAGAATGTATAGAAAATACAAAAAAGAAAAAGTATTGGCCATCAATGCATTCTAACTCATTCCATGTCTTTACCTCTCAAGACTACATTTGGCTTACCTTTTGAAGTACATTGTTTCCTTATTTGTCCATACATGAAGTTCTTTTACAAACAAAACTCAGGTCATAATATGAACATAAAATCAGTCAGTATTAGCCAGAGAAATGACAAAGCCAAACAATGAACAATTGACATCGGTCAAAGTTCTCTCTTGTCATATTCATTGATAGACTGGTGCAGCCATGGGAAAGGAAAAAAAAGTATTACAATAAAAATGACATTCTCTAATCTTGCTGTCCATGCAGCATATTTAGCATCACTCTAAAAGACATCTGTGATTTGGGAAATGTGATTTTATTGATAGACTGACTTGTTGTATAGAATTGTTTTCAGTTGATTGATACATAATAGCATTCTTTCTTAAGGATAGTAGAACAAACCCTCAGTAAATGGACATGAGCCAGGTGTGTTTTGATGATGAAGGAAAAAAACCCCACTGAGTCTGACAGTTTTCCAGGAACAGAAGGAAGGGGAGAGCCCTAAGACAAATATGTGCTGTCTTCCAGCTCTGGCTATTGCCAACGTTGGTAAAAATGGTTCTCCACAGGATGCAAACATCAGGGTTGACTTTATGGGTTGTGATATTGGGCACCTGGTGGGTTTTGACTGAACTGTTTACTCAGAGAATTCACTTAAAGGTAACCCACAGAGCAGCTGCAGTTTCCTATGGTCTCTGTGATATGGCAGCTGACAATGCATAATCCATGTTAGGAAACAAAAGAAATTCTTCTTCAAATAAAACAGAATAGGGGGAGGCAGCAAATGAAGGAAGACAATGGAACTACTGACTCATATCACCTGCCTTCTCCAAATTCTGTTGCCCCCAAAACATACTGTAATGTGGACCTTCAAGATCCAAATGAACAGTCATTATATTCTTCTTTTTACAGTAGCATTATCAAGGGGACCTTCCCTCTTGCTTACCCCAAGTGTAAAGTAGAAAACGTTACCATCCTCTGTACTTTAGAAATTATCATAGTACACTGTTCATAGGTTTGGAGTTGAATGTAAGTGTAATAAGGCATTTTTACATGCTTGGGATTGTACAAGAATCTAATACATGCTCAAAAAATGTTATCACAGTATCATGCATCTGCTTCTATTTCTTTCAAAATTACTTCTCACCATTCCAACCTTTCAATAATTTATTATTGCTTCAGAAGTAATCTCAAGACTTGCCAAGATGGATTAGTTAGCTCTTATGAAGCACTTCTACACATATATTGAACCTCATCTGTCATTTCTCATTTCAGATTAAAGTTCCATCCTAGTGGAACAGCTGACATATTGAATGAATGGTGTTTCTGAGCATCCAGAAGGCTTTTGCATATTCTATTTTTTTCTGCATACCACACTCCATACACCACTTTACTTTGCAATTGCCTGACCTCTCTGGGCATACCTATTGACTTTGGCAGAGAAAGGCCACATGTCACTCCAGTGTGATTCCACAGGTACCTGAGTTCATCTCTGTTCTGACCCTTCTTCAACTCATTCCACAGCTATTTATATTGTGATCCTCTGGCCAGGCATTTCCTAAATTTCAATAGACATACAGATTACTATGGTAACTTGGCTTCTTCATTTTATATATCTGAGTTGGATCTACGTTTCTAACAAAACTTTAGATAATATGTCTTCATTCAGTGAACCACAATTTGAGTTCTAAGGTACTAGACAGTGATCTCTAGTATCAGGATTTGTATTTAAGTCTTTATATCCCTCATTGCCTCTTGGGTTAAATCTTTTCCCTATGTGCTGTTTAAATAATATGTAGCTGAATAAACATACCATAACATTTTATCCTGGTTGGTTCACTTCTTTAGCAAGTTAGGAGCAAGATTTCTGATCTGGAATGCATTTTTCCTTTGTTTTCAGTACTTTGCACATGAGTGTGTTATTAAACCTTTACTCTTATTGCATAGCTCACTTCACTTCTAATTTTCTTGTTCCACTGTGTGCTTCCACTTTTCGGGTTACTACCAATGAGGGGATGAGAGGGGCATGGGAAAGTGGAAAAGAAAAGCCAAGAAGGAAACAGAGAGAACAGTGAAAAGGAGAAGACAGTGACCATGAAAAAGAAAACTAGAAAAAGAGAAATGACTGATTGTACAGCTCATAATTCCAGCACACATACTATTATTTGTATGTATTTGGACTCAATTTCTCTTACTTTTCCTGTATACTGATCTAAATGCTCTTCATTTACCCATCTCAGTACATCTAGCAATGGTCCTTTGCAAAAAGTCACATAAAACTGGAGTCTACAACAAAAAAGGAAGAAAGCAAGATAATAATTAATAAAGAGCCTAACACAAGGGAGCAAGCAAGAACATGCATATACACATGAAGCTGGATCAATAGGGAGGACAATTTGGATAAGGGGAAAATGTGGCCAAAACATATTGTATGGAAAGAATTAAATTTTAAAAATTAAGGAAAATTGTCTAATATAAAATTATTCCAATGTTGAGAGTGAAGAGGTGGTGTGGAGGTGTGGTCAAAGAAGGTTTCTGTGGTAAGCAGATACTTCAGCTTAGAGCTGATCAGAAGGAGCAATTGACTCTGAGATAAAGAACAAATTTTATAGGTAGAGGCACTTTGATAAGGGTGAGCATGCCCCTCCCCCACAGGCTAAGTGGAAAGGTCGGACAAAGTAGAATACAAAGAAAATTAAGAAGACAAGAAAGAGAATGAATGAGAAAATATGTCTGGCTTGCTGACTGAAGAGACAGCCTGTCCTGCTGACAGTCAGAAAACTTCAGACACTGCTGATAAAGCCCAAGTTGCCCATGGAGACAATATGCATTTTCCAGAATGCATCAAAGATAGTAAGCAAACTATGCTTACTTAGGGCCAAAATGATGCATAACCTTGAAAATTTTAGCGTTCCCTTCTTTTTTCTAAAACTTTGAAGTACCCCTTATAAATCTATTTTATAGTTTTGTTTACAGAATAAAATCCTGTAACTTGTAACCCTCTTGTAAACTGTACTCTTTAAGCAAAGTTTTAATATGAGAGCAACTTATAGAGTTGTAACTTGAGACTCATGAAAATCCTATATCTAGTCATTGCAAAGAACTCTAATTTTGACTCTCCCTAGAGAGGGCTACACTCATCATACTAGATATCTCTCTGAAAAAAAAAAACCCTAGGACAGCTGCACATTGACAGTGGTGTGAAGGCTATATCCCTACTATCAGTAACAAGAAAACTGGGGAACCTTGAAAGAACTTGCTAAGGAAGCAAGCTTTGTGGTAATAGCCTCCAAGGTGGCCCTCAGTTGATCCCTGTGTGTTGTTATTCATACTCTGTGTATTCTCTCCAACATTGTAGCAGGACCACTTTATGTAAACAATAGTATAGGACAGAGGTGAGGTAGAACACTCAAGGCTGAGTTAAAAAAAAATTGTAGCTCCTTCCTTAATTGGATAGTTTCAGGCTTTGTTCTCTAAAATGACTTTCTTGGAGTCATGCCATGGTTGGAGCAGCCCTGTTCA
This sequence comes from Sigmodon hispidus, assembly GCA_004025045.1. Classification (NCBI taxonomy): domain Eukaryota; kingdom Metazoa; phylum Chordata; class Mammalia; order Rodentia; family Cricetidae; genus Sigmodon; species Sigmodon hispidus. The sequence continues at coordinate 22,460 of PVIH01021307.1, read as the reverse complement.
GATGCCTATATGGTAGATAACATAAATTTGAGACCTGCCTGTGAGTATATGAGGAATTGTAGAAGCTGATTCTATTGTTCCAGCATGTTTGATATACATAAAACAGTTTAACTGCCATCTAGTAAGCCAAATCCACTCAGCTAAGTCACAGCTGAATTCCTGACCTTCAAAAAGCATGGAAAATAAGCAGTGTTTATTGTTTAAGCTACTAGATTTCAAGGTAATTTGTTGCACAGCAGTAAATAATGAGTGCAACAGATAAGGTCAGACCTCTACTATGAAATAATTCTCTTGTACACTGTAAAGATTTGTCACTCGAATTTGTTTAATATAACACTGGCTAGGAGACAGGCAGAAAGCATAGGTGAGGTGACCAAACTAAGGATGATGGGAAGGAGAAAAGTGGAGTCAGGTGTCACCAGCCAGACACAGATGGAGCAAAAGATGAATATGCCATGTTGATAAAGGTACCACCACATGGCAAGGCATAAATAGAAATATGTGTTAATTTAAGTGCAAGAGTTAGTAACAAGACTGAGCTATCAGCTGAGCATGTATAATTAATATAAGCCTTTGTTTGCTTATTTGGGAGCAACTGTGGGACAAGAAAACTCAGTCTACAGACATCATTAGCATATTAAAGACTGGGAAACCTTATAATCTCAAAAAAGGCCTACTATGGCTTTACTACAAACTCAGACAATACAGAGAAGGATCCAGAAAATGTGGCTGAGATGCTAAATCTCTTCTCTGTTATCTTCAGCTCATTGTGAACCTGGTATTCTAGATAAGATCTAGGCCCTGTGGACCAAAAAGACAAAGTTACAATAAAATATATCTTCTAAAGGTTTAATGATTTTTATTGGATCTTTAAGTTGGGTTCAGTCATTCCTTTTAGACCTTTGGTTAAAGAATTATCATTGAGGAAAATGAAAGGACAAATGTGCAATCATTCCCAATAATAATGTGTGGCACCACCTGAGAGTGCCAGCCATTAAAGAGCCTTGAAAGCAGAGCATATTTCTGTAACACTGTTGAGGAAGGACTCCAAAGATCACAATAGAATGTCACCCCCTCACTTTCCTTGGAAAGCTTGAGCTGAATATCTGCATTCTAAAGACCTGCTGTAATAGTGACTATAGGTCCTTGAGGAATCTCCCATTTATGAGAGAAGGGAAGGGAAGAAGGAAGAGAGACAGACAGAGACACTGAGACAGACAGGAAAACAAAGATAGAAAGAAATACCTGATAACTCACTTCCAAACAGAAAGACAAGGCTTGCAGCTTTTGAGCTACAGAAGAACCTTCTGGCAACTGAACTGATAAGATGGGGATGAAAAATGCAGGAAAGATGATGAAAACAAGTTGGAATGACACCTACTACCTGCTGAGTATGGTGGTAATTCTAGTACTTGAAAGGTCGAGGCAAGAGGATTGCTCAAATTCAGTGCCAGCCTGAGCTGGTGAGTTCCCAGAAGCGTGGGCTTCAATGAGAGACATTGTCTCAAGGAAGCAAACAAACAAAAAAAAAATACCCATAAGTACAAAATGTAAAACCAAACAGTATTGGTGAGAAAGCAATGCACTTGCTTTTGACCATGTGCAAAAATTCCTTAATCACCACTGAGCTTTTATGATATTCCCTGAGAAAATTCCTTAAAGATTTTTCATTAACTATTTCCCTATCAGTATTTTTCTGGTAAAGTTCCATTTAGTGATAACCAGTGAGATCAATTTTCCTTTCTTTTGGCTTTAAGTTTGGAAATTAACTGTCATCGAAAAATATAACTGTTTGAGACAATTTTATTTGAAAATTTTTTTAATCTTGGTAACATTAGTACTCCAGGCAATTTTGGTCTAGGTAGAGAAAAATGCTTTTGGAAAGACAGCTAAATTATACTCTCCAAAGCATGACAAGAAGTTGTTCTTGATATCTCTTCCAACATTAGGAATAATCAGAATGCTTTCATCTGGGACAAGGTAAGTCTTTATAAACTTCAATGTGTAAGATATGAATAACAAATGTACTTCAGTTGTATCTAATTTGGGGTATACAAGGATGTCCATATAATTTCTGAGCAATGTCAGAATCTAATTGTATGCTTTCAGATCTTAATGCTTTACGTTCTATAATGCTCAACCTACAGGACTTCATTCAATAGTGTTTATATCAATAATAAAAGATAATAATTGAAATATCAGGAACTAGAGTTAGCTTCTTAATAAGGTACCTCTCTCCCATATGTATTTATAGTTCTGCTGTTAGTCAGAATATGATGGGCTATAATGCATTAACAAACCTGGAATTTTTCTTTGAAGTAGGCTCTCACTATGCACCCAGATTTGCCTGCAACTTACAATCCTCCTGCTTCAACCTACCAAGTGTTGTGATTACTGATGTATATCTACCATGTGTCACATTTCTTTTTTCTGAAAACATTGCTGGGGTGGCAAAGGCATGGCAAAAGCACACATCCAGTAAAGCTGGTATCTTCTCTGATTGAGGGCATCTATTACAAAACCAGGAACATCAGCTCATTTATTATTAAAGCACAAGGGTTAGCTTCTCTCAATAGGCCATGTCTATAGGGGATAAATTTTGTAAATATTCTGGAGAAATGGGCCAATGTTTTCTGCATACACAGTTCATATTTGTACTCAGACTAGAAGATTCTTACATTTCCCTAAGCCTGATATGGAGAAGGCTTTGAATTCCCATGGATCTAAAGAACTAGCATCCTTGATTTGGCATGCCCATTCTCATGTCAAACAATACATGTTCACTAAGGACTCATCTATTACCCTATGCTTTGTTTATAGCACATTTTTCACACATTTGGGGTATACTTTGATTCCTTAACTTGACTATTATTGTATGTGATGACACAATAAGCATGGACACATAGGTCTCTCTATAGTAGCTGAATTTAATTGAAGCATATACCCAGACATTCCTGGCATAAGAGTGAATCTCTGTGTAGTTTAGATCTGCATTTCATGGTGGATAAAGATGTTCAATATTTTCCTTGTATTTCTACTTCTTTGTTGAAAGGTGTCCATTTGCAAAGATGCCAAAAACATAAGAGAAAAGATAGCCTCATCAATGAATGTTGCTAGGAAAATGAGATGTCCACACATAAATGAACAAAACTTAAATCTTCTTCACTCTAAAATGAATCTAATGCCTGCATGTTTTAAACAGCTAGAGAAAAATATTTGAAGATAATAGGCGCTGTCAAGGATTTCAGTAGCTCAGGAAATAATACGTAAAATTAAGGAGGGATAGGCATGTTGTGCATACCTTTAATCTTAGCACTGGTGAGGCAGAAGCAAGTCAGTCTCTTTGAGACCAGCCTAAGCTACATAGAGAGAAACAGTCTCAAAGCATAAATAACAAGAACAAGAAGAATTTACAAATTTTGTGCTCAGCAAAAGCACCATTCAACAAATTGAAGACACAGTTCATATCTGACAAGAGATTGATTTCTCTGATGTATAAAAAGTTAAAAAAAATAAACATATACAAAAATCATCTAATCAATAAAAAAATTAACTGGACAAACAGTTCTCAAAAGAAATTGTACAAATGACCTACAAAATATTTTTCAGCATCTTTAGCTATCAAAGAAAGTTAACTCCATATAGAGCTTCTTTGATGCCCATATCCTCTTGAAACAGATTGGTGCTCCAGGAGCAGGCAAGTCTCACTGTTCAGAGAAGCCTAAGTTTTTAGAACATTTTAAATGGCATTTTTCTGTAGATCTTTGAAGTGTTTTGAGATTACCTTTCTAATTAAAATATATCTTTGTATATCTCTAAAATATCTAACTATAAGTTTGGTTATCATAGATGATTATTAATTTGCATTTCTTAATTATGCACTACAATTTTAAATGAGCTACATAAATACCTTAAACAAGAGAAGAAATACACATACAGTATAACACAATGGACCTTAAATTTGTATCAATAAATGAAAATCCATAGCAATGTAAAATATTTTGAGATTAACAGCCTTTTGGACTATTATCAATAACATCTTTTTAAATCATTTCTATATCATATTCCCCCTATCTCTAAAAAGAGGTTGACGATGACCATTAACTACTTACAATGAAAACAACCATTTATAAATAATATTTTGGGAAATTGATCTTAGCTTTCCATAAACTACATTCTGCTGACTGAGAGTACTGGAAATCTCAGGGGGCATTCAGAATGTGGATCAACTTAGCAGCCTTGAAGCTGATGTGGCCATTTCTTCCCATCAGAGATTTTTCAGGGTGGTTTTTTTTTCCTTGATCAATGCTTATTTTCTTTAACTAGAAATAAATTGACAGCCTCTCATTTTTTGTGAAAATAAAAAGAAAACCTCTTCTCTAAAGTAGCATATCTTTTTATTTCAATTTTAAAGTCAACTAATTTACAAAATATATAGGATGGATTAATTCAGCAGCATTTATAATCAAATGTTTTTTAACAGCTCTTACTACTTCTTTTGCAATCAAAATGCTTAGACAATCACATATAGTATCCAGACACTTTGTAATTTCCATCTTTGCATGGCTTATTATCATTATCTTTTACTCTATTTCTTTTTTAAAGACGTTATTATTTTCCCTTTTCTTTTCTCTCTCAAATCTATCTATATTTTAAACACACTGTGAACCATTTAGAGTCTTTTAAAATCTGTTTTGGCTTTATATCTCTTATTTCTTATTGTTTTTCCATTTCTGACCTCACCTTTAATCTGCCAAAGTGTGGCTAGAATTAAAGGCTTGGCTAGGGCAGCTGGCTGGCTCCACCCATCTCCTATTCTAACTTCATAGAGAGTTTAGCTTTTTAGCAGAGGTACTGGTGGGAGCCACAATTAGACTCTAAGGAATTTTAGGGTCCACATTGCCACCAAGTAAAGCACTGCTGCCTACTGCTCATGAATTCCATTTAAGTATTTGGCAGCAGGTCTTCTTAAAAGACTCACAAGTGTTTTGACTCTAACACTGCATCAGGAAGCATCTATTAAATGAGCTGTACCTCAGCAAAGAGAGCTGTCCCAAGAATATGCTGCTTTTAAGACTTCGTCTTTGACTCTATTTCCTTTTTGCATGTAAGAACAGTAACTTAAATTTAGCATAAGCAGTTTGTACTTGTACCAAGTCTTCTGTGAGACTTCAGGAACTTAAAGGTATGAGCTACCACTGTTTTACTTTTGGCCTTTGAACTCACAGAAATGCTGAAAGATCTCTGCCTCCTGAGTAATGGGATTAAAGGCACAGGTCACCACTCAGTCATTCCCGTGATGAGATTAAAGGTGTGAATTAGCACTTTGCATTGCTGTGCTGGGATTAAAGGCATGAGTGACCACTCTCTTCCTCTCATGGCTTGATTGTGGGTGATTCTGTTTTCTGATATTCCAGGCTGATTTAATAAAATATAAAATGTTTCACCACACAAAGGTGAACATATTACATGATCATCTAGTTTAAAATCAGTATGAGGCGGCAATGAAGAGCATGGGAAAACTGAGAAAGTGGCAAGGCATTGTAGAAATGAGTCCAAGGGGCTGGAGAGATATCTCAGTGATTAAGAGTACTAGATGTTCTTTCGGTGGTCCTGAGTTCAATTCCTAGTAACCACATTATAGCTGACAAACATTTATAATAGGCTCTGATGCCCTGTTCTGGAACATGAAAAATAGAGCACTCATATATATAAAATAAATAAATCTTTAAAAAATAAAGGGTTCTAGTGGCTGAGAAAACGGCTAATGCAGAAATTAGCCTCAGAGAATTACCAAAACTTAGAAGATTTGATTTGCAGCAGAAGTATCTTGAAAATATTAATATAGGAACATGTTCCAGTGCCTGATCCCCGTCCTGAAAGTCACTTTCCAGGACCAGGGTCAACCTGTAGAGCCTGATCTCAGACTCTCCTTAGCAGACAGGACTAGGGTTTAGCTGTGAGGGGCTCCTCCAGCCACACCTAAAAGAGGGGACATTATATGGCTGGCCCTGCCTCCAGGGCAAACTGCCTCATCAGTTTTGAAATTGTGGCATTGAAATTCAGACCCCTGTCCAGAGCAGAGTCAGAGATTGAGCAGACCCATTGCTTAGAGGAGACAGGAGACACACAAGCACTCTTGCCACAACAGACTAGGAGCAGCCTGATAGTGAACCACTGAAGCCATGGGCAGACACCAGTGCAAAAATACATATATTAATATAAAAAACAACAAGGCAACACCAGAAGAAACTGGTGTTTCTACAACTACAAGACCTGAACAGAGCCATGAAGAGGAAACAGAAGGAAACAGCACATTAATGAAGATTATTGCAGTCTTCAAAGAAGATATTCTTCAAAGAAGATATAAAAATTCCCTTAAAATAGAAAATACAAACAAAAAATTGGAAGAGATGAACAAATCCTTGAAAGAAAACCAAGAAAAGGTAAATCAAAAAATGAAAGAAACATTCCAGGAACTAAAAACTGAAATAAAGGCAATAAAAAAGGCACAAAATGAGGCAAAGATGGAAATAGAAAATCTGAAGAAAAGAACTGGAACTACAAATACAAGCATAACCAACAGAATCAAAGAGAAGGAAGAGAGAATCTCTAAAGTGGAAGACTCAGTAACTGAAATAGATACATAAGTCAAAGAAAATGCTAAAACCAAAAAAGCCATAAAACAAAATGTTCAGGAAATCTGAGACACCACAAAAAGATCTAACTTGATAATCATAGAATAGAAGAAGGAGAATACAATCTCAAAGGCATATATAATGTATTCAATAAAATCATAGAAGAAAACTTTCCTGACTTAAAGAAGGAAATGCCAATAAAGATACAAGAAGCCTACAGAACACCGAAGAGATATGACCTACAAAAAAGGTCCACTTGCCACATAATAATCAAGCCACAAAACATACAGAACAAAGAAAAAATTTTAAGAGCTACAAAAGACAAGGGCCAACCTACTTATAAAAGCAGACCCATCAGAATAATTCCTGACTATTCAATGGAAACGATGAAAGCTAGAAGGGATTGCTCTGAAGTTATACAGACACTAAAGAGCATGGCTGCCAACCTAGACTAATATACCCTGGAAAGTTATCAATCACTATAGATGGAGTAAACAAGATCATTCATGACAAAGTCAGACTGAAACAATACCTATCTATGAATCTGGCCCTCCAGAAAGCATTAGAGGGAAAACCCCAACCTAAAGATCCCAGATACATCCATGAAACCACAAACAATCAATAATCCCAAAGATGAATAGCCCAGAGAAAGGAAATACATACAAGCTACCATCAAAAATAGTAGGAAATATCAATCAGTGGTCACTAATGTCCCTTAATATTAATGAACTCAACTCACCGATAAAAAGACACACACTAACAAGATGGATACAAAAACAGAAGCCATCCTTTTGCTGCATACAAGAAACACACCTCAACCACAAAGAAAGACACAGGATCAGAGTAAAGGGTTGGGAAAAGATTTTTCCAATCAAGTGGTCCTAAGAAACAAGCTGGAGTTGCCATCATTATATCTAACAAAGTAGACTTTAAGCTAAAAGCAAATAAAAGGGACCAGAATGGTCATTACTTATTTATCACAGGAACAATTGGTAAAGAGAAGATTTCAATCCTGAATATTTATACCCCTACTATAAGGGTGCCTACCTATTTAAAAAAAAAAAACACTGCTAAAGCTCAAATCCCACATCAATTCTCATACCCTAATAGTGGGAGATTTCAATACCCCACATTCACCCCTGGATAGGTCAACGAGACAGAGACTCAACAGAGAAATAAGGAGTCTAACAGAGGTTATGATTCAAATGATTTAATAGATATTTACAGAAACTTCCACCAAAATGCAAAGGAATATACATATTTCTCAGCTCCTCATGGAACTTTCTCTCAAATTGACAACATAATTGTTCATAAAGCAAATATCAACAGATACAAAAAATGGAAACAATTCCTTGTATCATATCGGACAACCAGGGCCTAAAGTTAGAGTTCAACAATATCAAAAATCACAGAAAGTCTACCAACTTATGGAAATTAAACATCACTCAGCTGAACCACCTCAGGGTAAAGGAAGAAATTAAGAAAGAAATCAAAGTCTTCCTAGAATTTAATGAAAGTGAATCCAAAACATACCCAAACTTGTGGGACACAATGAAAGCAGTCTTAAGACTTAAGAGGGAAAACCTAGAGAAATTCCACACTAGAGTACTAACAGCACAGTTGAAAGCCTTAGAACAATTAGAAGCAAACTTACCTAGAAGGAATATACGGCAGGAAATAATCAGACTTAGAGCTGAAATCAATACAACTGAAACAGAAAGAACAATACAAAGCATCAATGAATCTAAGAGTTGATTCTTTGAGAAAGTTAACAAGATAGATAAGCCCTTAGCCAAACTAATCAAAAAACAGAGTGTCAAATCAACAAAATCAGAAATGAAAAGGGGGACATAACAACAGACCCCCAGGAAATCCAAAGAATTATCAGACTATACTTTGAAAATCTATATTCCACAAAAATGGAAAACCTAGAAGAAATGGACAGCTTTTTGGACAGGTACCATTTACCAAAATTAAATGAAGACCAGATTAATTACCTAAACAGATCTATAACCCTTAATAAAATCAAAACTGTCATTAAAGAACTCCCAAGAAAAAAAGGCCAGGTCCAGATGGTTTCAGTGCAGAATTCTACCATTCAAAGAAGAATTACTACCATTTCTCCTCAAACTGTTTCACACAGTAGAATGTGAAGAAATATTGCCAAATTCCTTTTATGAGGCCATGAGAACCCTAATACCCAAGCCACTCAAAGACACAACAAAGAAGGAGAATTACAGACCAATTTCCCTCATGAATACTGATGTTAAAATCCCAACAAAATTTTGGCAAACCATATACAACAATATATAAAAAATATCATCCACCATGACCAAGTAGGCTTCATTCCAGAAATGCAGGGCTGTTTCAACATATGAAGAACTGTAAACATTATCCATCATATAAAAAAAAAACTAAAGGAACAAAACCACATGATCATATTCTTATATGCTGAAAGAGCCTTTGACAAAATCCAACACTCCTTTATGATAAAACTCTGGAGGGATCAGGAACAGAGGGAAAATATCTCAATATAATAAAGGTGATTTACAAGAAGCTGACAGCGAACATCAAACTTAATGGAGAAAAATTCAAAGCAATCCCACTTAAATCAGGAACTAGACAAGGATGTCCTCTCTCCCCTTATCTATTCAATATAGTTCTTGAAGTTTTAGCTAAAACAATAAGAGAAGAAAAGGAGATTAAGGGGATACAAATTGAAAAAGAAGAAGTGAAACTCTCTCTTTTTGCAGATGATATGATTGTATACATAAGTGACCAAAAAAATTCTACCAGGGAACTTCTACAGCTGATAAACACTTTCAGCAATGTAGCAGGATACAAGATTAACTCAAACAAATCAGTAGCCCTTCTATACACTAAAAGATAAAAGGGCTGAAAAAGAAATAAGGGAAACATCACCCTTTATAATAGCTGCAAATAGCATTAAATACCTTGGAGTAACTATAACCAAAGAAGTAACAGATCTATTTGACAAAAATTTTAAATCACTGAAGAAAGAAATTGAAGAGAATATCAGAAAATAGAAGGCTCTCCCATGTTCCTGGATAGGTAGGATCAACATAGTAAAAATGGCAGTTCTACCAAAACCAATCTACAGATTTGTTGTAGAAAGTTTTTCCCGGGCCGTTTTGGGTCCAGGAGGTTTGTGACCTGGCGCAGTCCGAGGCAGTGGTTGGAACCTGACTTGCGCCCGCAGCTTTTGTCCCCCCAAAGAAATGAATCATACGCTTATATCCTTTAAACTGTTTGGCCCATGTCTTATGCCCATTACTAGCTAGCTCTTTATTCTTAGATTAACCCATTTCTATTAATCTTCCACCACGTGGCCCACAGTCCGTGGCTCACCTGGATTCCTACATGCTTCTTCTGTGGAGGACGGATCGAGAGTGACTAACTCCACCCTTTCCTACCTGCCTGCCCTCTGATTCTCCACCCACTTCTATGGTGCTGTACATAGGCCAAATCAGTTACTTTATTTACAGCATACAGAACATTCCACCACACAGATTCAATGCACTGCCCATCAAAATCCCAACACAATATTTTACAGACCTTGAAAGAGCAATATTCAACTTTATTTGGAATAACAGGAAAGCCAGGATTGCCAAAACAATTTTGCTCAATAAGAGAACCTCAGGAGTCATCACCATCCCCAACTTTAAGTTATACTATAGAGCTACAGTAATAAAAACAGCCTGGTACTGGCATAGAAACAAACTTGTGGACTAATGGAATCAAATTGAGGATCAGGGCATTAGCCCAAAAACCTATGCACACCTGATCTTTGACAAAGAGGCCCAAAATATTCAATGGAAAAAAGATAGTATCATTAACAAATGGTATTGGCATAACTGGATGGCAGTGTGTAGAAAAATGCAAATAGATTCAAGCCTTGTCACCCTGCACAAAACTCAAATCCAAGTAGAACAAAGACCTCAACATAAACCCAGCCACTCTGAACTTGATAGAAAAGAAAGTGGGAAATAATCTCCAATGAATTGGCACAGGTGAACACTTCCTAAATATAACACCAGTGGCACAGACGCTAAGAACAACAATCAATAAGTGGGACCTCCTGAAACTGAGAAGCTTCTGTAAAGCCAAGGACACAGTTAATAGGACAAAATGACAACCTACAGAATGGGAAAAGATTTTCACCAACCCTACAAGTGACAGAGGAGTGATCTCTAAAATATATAGAGAATTCAAGAAACTAAAGCCCAAAATCTTAAATAACCCAATCAAAAACTGGGGCTTAGAACTAAAAAGGGAATTCTCAGCAGAATTACAAATGGCTGAAAGGCATTTAAAAAAGTGCTCAACATTTTCAGCTATCAGAGAAATACAAATCAAAACAACTTTGAGATACCACCTTACACCTGTCAGATTGGCCAAGATAAAAGACACAGATGATAGCCTATACTGGAGAGGTTGCAGAGCAAGGGGAACACTCCTCCATTGTTGGTGGGAGTGTAAGCTTGTTCAGCCACTCTGGAATGCAGTATGGCGGTTTCTCAGAAAACTGGGAATCAATCTCCCCAAGGATCCAGCAATACCACTATTGGGCATATACCTTAAAGATGCACATTTGCACTCCATTGGCATTAGATCAACTATGTTCATAGCAGTATTATTCGTAACAGCAAGAACCTGGAAACAACCTAGATGTTCCTCAAGTGAAGAATGCATTAACAAACTGTGGTACATCTACACAATGGAGTACTACTCAGCAGTAAGAAAAAATGATATTCTAAAATTTGCAGGCAAATGGATGGATTTGGAGAATATCCTCCTTAGAAGGTATCTCAAACCCAGAAAGATAAGTAGGTGATGTACTCATTCATTAGTGGACTCTAAACAAAAAGCAAAGCATGTCCAAGCTGCAAACCATAAACACTGAACAGCTTAGGATCTGAAACACCTTGGACTGACACCTTGGATTCCACATCCCCTAGTGGAACACCTGACTCAGTCAGTCTTGATGTTGCGGGGAGAAACTGGATCTGCCAGGAGTTGTGGCTGAACTGAGCAATACTGGATCTTGGGACCTCCTGCCCACGCTGAGGAGGAGATGGGGAGATGTGGAGAAGAGAGTGACTGGAGGGGATGTTAGGGGGAAGGGACCTTGAATAAGGATATACACGGATAGAAAATGTGACTTTATTCATAATAGAAAAAGAAAGAGGAAGAAAAAAAATAAAATATTAACATAACAGTTTCCCTGACATGAACAGATTTATAGTAAATCTATAGATATATTTATTTCATGTTATAATTTTTGAATAAAAACTTGGATTTTACTATAAATTATTCTTGTTAAATAACTGATTTTCTGCTCTAACACTGCAAATAATTGATAGCTTCTAGATTATCTTATGATTTTGAACCAAATAGGTTATTAGAAAATACATGAAATATTTCATCCCAGCCATTAGAGGCAATAAGAGACCCTATTTCTTTAAGAACAAAAGAATAAATACAAGGTAGATGTGTTGGGTCCAGATCTTGACCCTTGGAGTGACCACCAAAGCCACGAATGTCTGGAATGCAAACAGCAAGGTTTATTGGCAGTACAATACAAGCCAGACAGGGAGCTTACTTCATGCTTCTGTGACAACAGAGCAAGAAGTAGCTGGTGCCCTTAGCTACAAGGTTTTGTTGTTGTTGTTTTGGTTGTTTTGTTTTTTGCTGGAAAAAGCTACAACAAAGTTGGTTGCTTGCAGGTACAGTGCTGATGTGCTACTGATTGGCTCATTCTTAGTGTCTTTCTACCCAGAGTATCTTTGGACCCCACTTGGATGGAGCCCACTGGAACCCTACCTGGGGTGGGTGGTTTTTCCCAGAACTAGTCAAGTGAGAATCTATTACTTTCCCAGAACTGGGTTGATATCTTGGCTGATCTCCCAGAACTGGGCAGGTATTCTTCTCTCAGAACTGGGGAGGCCCCCTGCTAGGTCTATTCTTTTAGGACATGTTTTTTTCCCCGAGACTGATCAGGCATGACAATTCTTTTCCCAGACCTGGGCAGCATCCCCCTTGCCAGAAATGAGAAACTAAACTTTATTTTACCGCTTTGTAATAGCTACTAGAATGCAAAATGGGGTTTCTTAAGCTAAGTTTACTCTCTCCAGATGACTTCTATAAAGAGCAATACTCATTTTTCCCTTATCTGTCTCTTCAGTCCTCCCTCATTTATCCTGACAAGCTCTGCTATCAGTTTATCATTTTTTTTTTACTTTTTAAAGATTATCTATGAATTTGTGATCTAATTAGTATTAACTAGTTCAGAGAACTAGAAAGAAAGGGCAAACAGATCTATGATGAAATTGGGAGAAGGATTATTGAATCATTTAATATCCAACCACCATTGTTCCTTTAGACAAAGCCCCTGACCCCATGAGTCATTGAGTTAATCTCTTCAGTGAGTCTTCCTTAGCCTGTCAGTTGTTTTATCTTTTCTCATAGCAAAAAGGAGAATTTGAAAATTAAATCAATGACATCTCTCAAGGTGCAAACTTTAAGTTCTTCAGAAATGTAGAAGTTATTGAAATGACTTCATATTTCCCTGATTTTTGTGTATGCTAGTATTCTCCTTTGCATGGAACCCAAAGACCACATAGGCTGTCTTCTATTGATCTCCACCTCACATTTCAAAATGATCTCACACTGGACCTACAGCTTACCAATTTTAGATAGACTAGTCAGTAAACCCTTCAGGATCTACCTGTCTCTGTCTCAATCGCCAGTGCTGGGGTTATGAATATGCATCATCATTCCTGGCTTCTAAGTGGGTACAGGTAATCCAGATTCAGATCCTCAGGCTTGGATTACGAGGACTTTACCCAATGAGTCATCTTCCAGCACCAACACTTTTTTGTTCTATCATTTAAGGATTTTCTTTGTACTATCATTTAAGGATTTTTATTGCCAGCTTTTAGTAGTCACTTTCACAAGGGAAATTGGAAGTGCTTACATAGACAGTCACAGTTAGTCTTTACTATTAACTAGGCTACATTTTAAATCACCATGGAATCCCACCTCAGCAGATATCAATGATGGAGTTTCTAGAAGTATTTCCCAGAGCAGGGATGTCCCAACCTGAATGTAGGCATCTCCATCCTATGGGCTGGGACATGTAGGACAAAATGAAAAGAAGAAAATGAGCTTAGCATCATCCCTTCCTCTCTCTTTCTTCTCTTCCCCATTCTATATCCTTCTCTCTTTCTGTTTCTGCTTCCTGACTGGAGACAATGTAAACATCTGCTTATATCCACCAACTTATGCCTTTCCCATCAGGATGAATTTTATTTTTAATTATTGGATAAAGTCTCATTTTTAATCCATGTATCCCCTTGTTCAAACTCCCTTTCCCCTTCTGACCCCTCCCTGTCACTCTCTCTTCTTCTCATCACTTTATCTCCTCCCCAGCAAGGGCAGGAGGTCCCAAGGTCCCAAGGTTCAGCATCCACTCCAGGCAGATCTGCTTTCCTCACACCAACATCAAGACTAGGTCAGGCATTCCTCTGGAGGGAATAGCTCCAAGGTACCAGTCCAAGGTGCTTTGTGGATCCCAAGCTGTTCAATGGTTGTGGTTTGCAGCTTGGGCATGCTTTGCTTTTTTGTTTGTTTGTTTAAAGTCCACTAATAAGTAAGTACATCCCCTGCTTATCTTTCTGGGTTTATGATATCTCACTAAGGAGGATATTCTCCAAATCCATCCATTTGCCTGCAAATTTTAGGATATCATTTTTTCTTACTACTGAGTAGTACTCCATTGTGTAGATGTACCACAGTTTGTTAATCTATTCTTCAGTTGAAGGACATATAGGTTGTTTCCAAGTTCTTGCTATTACAAATAATGCTGCTATGAACATAGTTGAGCTAATGCTTTTGGGGTGTGAATGTGCATCTTTAGGGTATATGCCCAGTAGTGGTATTGCTGGATCTCTGGGGAGATGGATTCCTAGTTTTCTGAGAAACCACCATACTGCATTCCACAGTGGCTGAACAAGCTTACACTCCCACCAACAGTGGAGGCGTTTTCCTCTTGCTCCATATCCTTTCCAGCATAGGTTGTCATCTATGTTTTTAATCTTAGCCATTCTGACAGGTGTAAGGTGGTATCCGAAAGTTGTTTTGATTTGTATTTCTCTGATGGCTAAAGATGTTGAACAATTTTTCAAGTGCCTTTCGGCCATTTCTAATTCTGCTGAGAATTCCCTTTTTAGTTCTGAGCCCCAGTTTTTGATTGGGTTATTCAAGGTTTTGGGCTCTAGTTTCTTGAGTTCTCTATATATTTTAGAGATCAGTCCTCTGTCACTTGTAGAGTTTGTGAAAATATTTTCCCATTCTATAGGCTGTCATTTTGACTTATAGACTGTGTCCTTGGCTTTACAGAAGCTTCTCAGTTTCAGGAGGTCCCACTTATTGATTGTTGTTCCTTGTGTCCGTGTTACTGATGTTATATTTAGGAAGTGTTCACCTGTGCCAATTCGTTGGAAGGTATTTCCCACTTTCTTTTCTATCAAGTTCAGTGTGGCTGGGTTGATTTCCGGGTCTTTGTTCTACTTGGATTTAAGTTTTGTGCAAGGTGATAGGTTTGGATCAATTTGCATTTTTCTACACACTACCATCCAGTTATGCCAACACAATTTGTTAAAGTACCTTCAAACTCTAAGACAAAAATAGACTCCTTCTTCCTTAAGCAGGTATTGACAGTTACCTCATCACATCAATGAGTAAAGTAACAGACATTAGCTAAAATTTTATAATAGAAGGATTGTAGTGAACAATTCAATGACAATTTATATATCACTCATTAAAGTTTAAGAGGTAACCAAAACTAAGATTACATTATAATCAATTATTATTCTCTTCCTAGACTATGGTAAACAGTTACTCAGCCTTGAAAATATAGAACAGTTCCCATTTCTAGGTATTTGCCATTCATCAAATGTAATGTATCTAAGTCAAATAGCATTAATAGATACACTCTTGTGATGATTTAGATATGAATAAATTATGTTTTATATCATAATGTGGGATCATATTGACCTGGCCTTTAGGAAAATGCTCATTCTCAGTATATTATAGGTAAAATAAATCCAACACTATTTCATGGTAAAATAAACAAAATAAATATTTCTGGATTTTAATCTCTATTTTTTGCAGCTGTGTTTCTGTGCTTTTTGTAATATTCATATCACTCTACAACCATACACCTAATGTTTTGTTTCAGACCCTTGGAGACACAAGAAAGTGCTGGGTGTCCCTAGTTGAACATCTTCAAAACTCGTCTTAGTAACTTTTAAGAAGGATACATCATGTACAAAACAAGTTCTCTGACCAGAACCAATCAGATGTTCAAGCTTAACCTCAATGAAGTATGGGAAAGGGAGAGTTGTTTGTGACCATTTAGGAAATATAGTAGTCTCTTTAATATCCACAAATAAAGCTATCGGAAAAAGAGTAGAATTGATGTTCACTAAGGAAGATAAGTGGCATACTCAGTATTCATTCTAACCACTCTAACCAGATCCCTAAGCCTAAGGCTTAACTCATGTGGCTGCTACAATTACAAGCACAGTAGAACACTGCTTGCTGTCCCTATAGTTTATGGGAAAAATCATGAAAATTTTAACAAAACAGGGCATATTGTAAAAAGCAGTGACTTTGAGGAAAAAGGCATCACATAACAGAAGACATGGGAAGAAAAACAGGTCAAATTCCTGCTGAAAAACTTTTTGCATTCAAGCTTACATTTTCACTAAAGGCTGAGGATTTTTAGTTTTCAACAATGAAGTACAATGCTGCTCTCTGAACACAGAAAACATCTATAAGAACTGCACTCAGGCACTGAAAGGGAAACATTAAAGAAGACCCTAAAAGATGGACAGCCCTCCCATACTCATAAATTGGCAGATTAATGGATTATGATCATGGAAAGTGCTATGTTACCAAAAGTGACCTACACATTCAATACAATCTCCATGAAAATCTGTGACATTCTTCACAGAATTCTAAAAATACAATGCTAAAATTTGAACCAAAGACCCCAAATGGCCAAATTAATCCCTGGAAAAAAAGTAAAGCTGGAGAAATAACAAGATCTGATTGCAAATTTTGTTACAGTGTCATAGTAACAAAGCTGTTCATAGATCATTGGAGTAAAATAGAGAACACAAAACAGACCAACACAGTTACAACCACCTACTTTAGACAATGCTGTAAAAATCATAAACTGGAAAATTGACAACATCTTAAGCAAATGCAGAGACTGGGTATCCATTTGTAGAAGAATGAAACTATGCCACTGTCCTTCGTGCTGCACAAAAATCAATTCTAAACAAATCAAAGGCCTTAATACAAGACCAGAAACTTCAGAGATGCTAGAGGGAAAATACTTCAAGATAGGAACATAGCAAGGATTTTTCTGAAAGTTACTCCAAGCAGCACAGGAAATAATCCAAGAATTAATAGATGGGGTTAGATAAAATTAAAACAGCTTTCCACACAACAAAGGAAACAATCACTGGAGTGAAAAGAGTCTATAAAATCTTTAGCAAATACACATCAGACAGAGGGTTCATATTTAGAATATGTAAAGAACGGTGGAGATGAAATGACAAAAACAAATCATACAATCATTAAATGTGGTAATGAACTGAATAGACACTTCTCAAAAGAAGAAATACAAACAACTAGTAAGTACTTCAAAAAAGTGCTCCACATCCTACATCATCAGGGAAATGCAAATTACAACTACTCTAGGTACCTCTTACCCCAATTAGAGCAGATATCATCAAGAAGACAAATCACAATAAATGTTGGTAAAGATGTGGGAGAAGGAACCCTTAATCACTGCTGGTGAAAGTGTAAACTAGTGCAGTCACTCTGGAAGTCAGAAGGGGGATTTTTTTTCTAAAACTAAAATTAGCACTACAAGATGATACAGCTAACTCACTCCTCAGTATATACCCAAAGGACTCCAAGTCACCTAGCCACAGAGATATTTTCACAGACCTGTTCATTTCTGCATCATTCACAATAGCCAGGAAATGGAAGCAGTCTAGATGTCCACCAACAGGTAAAGCAATAAAAAAAAAATGTGGTACATATGGTTGTATAACTGTTTTCTACAAACTGAAAGATTTTCTTTTGGAGATAGGAGACTCATAAGACTGAGGAAGAAAGTAGAACATAGAAGGCCCAGGAAGTAAATAGAACATAGAAGGTCCATGAAGTAACAGAACATAGGAAGTAAATAGAACAAAGGAGGTCCAGAAAGTAAACAGAACATAGAAGGCTCATAAAGTAAATAAAACTTACAAGACCTAGGAAGCTCTTGCAAGTTACATGCTCCCCACCAAACTTATATAAGTAGTAATAACTACTGGCGAAAAGAAACTCTAATCAGCTGAGTTGCCTGTGAATTGTGCAGATAGCTTAGGAAGGCAGGTTTTGTGAGTCTTTGCCCATGCCATGATGAACTATTTAGTTTCACAGCTTTGAATCACCTGTGCTGTAAGTAACTCCAATAAGCTCACTGACTCATTAAGCTACACATTGGTGGAATTGTTTCTTTAGTGCTTTATAGATGTCCTAAGTTTAGACTATTTTGTACATCTTCCCAGGAAAAGTCACTCAACATCCACATACAATAGAATTTTATGCAAGACATAAAAATAAATTTGTGACATTTGCAGGAAAACAAACAGAACTGGCAGTTATTGCTAAGCAAAATGAGCCCGACTCAGAAAAACAAACACCCTGAGTTTTCTTTCATATGTTGTGATTGTTAAGCTCGATTGTCAACTTGATAGGATTTAGAATGAGTTTGGAAACAAATATCTGAGCATGTCTGAGGACGTTTCTTTATGTTAAATTAATCAAGGTTATCATATATAAGCCATACAACTTAAACTGTAGGTAATTAGGGAGCACGTTAGAAAGAAGGCTAAGATATCACACATGAGCTGCCCAAAACATGGACAGGTTTTGGTGTATCGTTTTCTGAGCTGCAAGCTTTATGTTGTGGTCCAGTTGCTAAACAATCTCCCAGGATATTTGCTGGAATTGCTAACCAAGACACACAGATCAGTCACTCATGGTTTTCAATGATCTCTGGCAGGCATCAGCTGCAATTGCCCCTACATGCACTGGGACTTACCAAGGGGAGATGCATTCTGTAAAGCTATAAACAATTCAAACTAGCCCATTCTTTCAAGAGAATATGAACTAGAAGAATAATATATTTGCCTCTTAGAGACAGGAAATAGTTTAATAGCATAAAACTCTCAAGCAGCTTTATATACCAAGTGGGAACACTTAATTGGCTTGATAAGAGTAAAATGATCTCTTACCTACAGCAATGTCCCTTAACTGTCCATATTCCAACCCATAGGAGACAAAGTTTAGCAGAAACCTCAAAAGATTCTTTGTAATTTTAGTTTCCACCTTCTCAATTTTATCTCTTTTTATTTCTATGTAGAAAATAAGCGTTTTTATTGTTTTTTGAAAATCAATATCAAATTTTACATAAAAAAGCAAAACATTCAGAATAGATTTTAAAAAACCCATACAGTAATAAAAACTTCTTTTTTTCTCTAAAATACATGAAACATAAAAAATAAAATCTAAAGCTCCTCAAGCCAGATTAGGCTCAGCTACAGATGAAGAAAGCACAGTAGGTCACAGCTAATGCCCACGGATGCACTCTGGCCACCACAAATTTCTGCTAAGCGATCCTTCTACAAACAAACCAGAAGTTTTGTTTTGTTTTGTTTTTTGTTTTCTCTCTCTCTCTCTCTCTCTCTCTCTCTCTCTCTCTCTCTCTCTCTCTCTCTCTCTCTGTGTGTGTGTGTGTGTGTGTGTGTGTGTGTGTGTGTGTGTTTTAAATCACTTTATTCACCAATCATCTTTCAAGGAAAAAAGAATATTTTTGCGTAAAGTCTACTAATGAGTGAGTATATCACCTGCTTATCTTTCTGGGTTTGTGACATCTCACTAAGGAGGATATTCTCCAAATCCATCCATTTGCCCGTGAATTTTAGAATATCACTTTTTTCTTACTGCTAAGTAGTACTCCATTGTGTAGATGTACCACAGTTTGTTAATCCACTCTTCAGTTGAGGGGCATCTAGGTTGTTTCCAGGTTCTTGCTATTACAGATAATTGCTGCTATGAACATAGTTGAGCTAGTGCTTTTGGGGTGTGAATGTGCATCTTTAGGGTATATGCCCAATAGTGGTATTGCTGGATCCTTGGGGAGATGAATTGCCAGTTTTCTGAGAAACCTCCATACTGCATTCCAGAGAGGCTAAACAAGTTTACACTCCCACCAACAATGGAGAAGTGTTTCCCTTGCTCCGCATCCTCTCCAGCATAGGCTGTCATTTATGTTTTTAATCTTAGACATTCTGACAGTTGTAAGGTGGTATCTCAAAGATGTTATGATTAGCATTTCTCTGATGGCTAAAGATGCTGAGCATTTCTTCAAGTGTCTTTCAGCCATTAGTAATTCTTCTGCTGAGAATTCCATCCCAGGCTTCAAGTCATACTATAGAGCTACAGTATTAAAAACAGCCTGGTACTGTCATAAAAACAGACTTGTGGATCAGTTGAATCAAACTGAAGACCCAGACATTAACCCACACACCTATGAACACCTGATCTTTGACAAAGAGTTCAAAAATATTCAATGGAAAAAATATAGTATCTTCAACAAATGGTGTTGGCATAGTGTGTAGAAAAATGCAAATAGATTCAAGATTATCACCCTGTACAAAACTCAAATCCAAGTGGATCAAAGACCTCAACATAAACCCAGCCACTCTGAACTTGATAGAAAAGAAATGGGGAAATACCCTCTAACGAATTGTCACAGGCGACCACTTCCTAAATATAATACCAGTGGCACAGACACTAAGAACAACAATCAATAAGTGGACCTCCTGAAACTGAGAAGCTTCTGAAAAGCTAAGGACACTGTCAATAAGACAAAATGACAGCCTATAGAATGGGAAAAGATTTTCACCAACCCTACAAGTGACAGAGGACTAATCTCTAAAATATATAGAGAACTCAAGAAACTAGAGCCCAAAACCCTGAATTACCCAATCAAAAAATGGGGTTCAGAACTAAAAAGAGAATAATCATTTTTAAAACACAATGTTTGCTTTTTAATTTAGTTCATGACTAGCAAGCACATTATATGAGAGCACATTTTATAATTTGAAGAAGAAAACTCTCAATGCAATTTAGTGCATGAGGTAAGGGAAGCAGGCAGTTATCTCAATGCAGCAGAGTGCCCCCAATTTATCAAGTATCTCTACTGCACTTCATAATAGAGTAAGTGATAAATGATATGGCCATTCAAAGGTCTTAGAAAGAGTCAGTTTCTTAAAGATGATAAATCATGTGATGAGGCTAGCAATGTTTGACCCTCTCAGGGTCAATGAGAAAATCACAGCCTCTGCAAAGACTCCATTGATAAGACTCTTATAAGAAATTGTCCTAAACACAGGCTGTTGCTTGCATTCTCAGTCCCTTCTTCCTTTCTACAAAATCTAGTCTAGGAATTCTCTCAAATGTGAGGTGGAATGGATAGAAAAATTGTTAACTTTTGTGAAATAGGAGCAATACATACTCTGAATAGCTTGTTCCATGGCTTTGTAACCACACCCAATTTTAAGGCCACAATAGTCTTCTTAGTCTTTGTCTTCATTCCAAGTAAGAATGATTGGATTTAAATTGTGGCTTTGCAAAATTTAACTGAAGCCACCCTCTAGTCTTCAAAGGCACAAAAAAGTTTTCTTAGCCATGTATTTAACCCCTTTACAACCCCATAGTCTTATTAGATTTGACTAACTTCATGGCCCCTTAAAGGGTCCCAATTTTACCCAAACAACATGCTGAAGTTTGATTATACCAGGTTATACCTGCTTTTGGCTAAACTGCTTCATCTACATTGTGATTAACTTCACTAATTTTCATGACTTTAAGGTCATGCTGGGTAAAATTAGATATACAACTTATTCATATTTCATAAAAGTACAGAGTTGCAGCTGTAACCATGTAACCTAGGCTGAAGAGACTACTATATTATCACTTGATTCCTAACACCTACATGGTAACTAACAGCCCTCTGAAACTCCAGTTCTAGGGAATCTACCACTCTTTTCTGACCTCCTTGGGCACAGGGCATACACATGGTACAAATACATACTTGAAGCAAACAGTCAAACACATCAAAATAAAACTATATCTTTTCTTTTTTTTACAAAAGAGTATTAGCTACATTGAGAGTCAGTGAGATGGGTCAACCAGTAAAGGTGCTAGTTACACAATCCTGTAGTCTTGATTTTGAACTCCAAAATCCACATAAAGGGGAAAGAGAAAATAAACTTTATGAAATAGTCTGCTAAACCTCACATGAGCACCATGGACAGGGCACGCCTCATACACAAACATGAGGGCATACACAATAATATTAAATTATTGAAAAATAATTTTAGGGTTCCGCCGCCTGGACCGGTGCTCTCTGCGGCGTCCCAACACACTCTGGAGCAGGGGGCAGCCAAACTCTGCACCTGGCCACACCCACAGCTCCTGCTGCTGCTGAGGGAATCTGCAAGGATCCCTACTGCCACCCTGAACTGAGTGAACTGAGCAAACCAACTGCAGGGGTCTCTGAGGGGCGGATTCGAACCCTGACCAGAGGTGAGGAGGGTTCCGCAGGCCTCAGCGCCTGTATCCTGGCCTGGGAGGGAGAGTTGAGCTCCCATTGCTTCCGGTTCC
>PVIH01021306.1:0-30070 GCA_004025045.1 Sigmodon hispidus | reverse complement strand
TATAGCTTGAAGTCAGGGATGGTACTACCTTCTGAGGTTCTTTTGTTGAGTAAAATTGTTTTGGCAATCCTGGCTTTACTGTTATTCCCAATGAAATTGAGTATTGTTCTTTCAAGGTTCAAAAATTATTGTGTTGGGATTTTGATAGGCAGTGCATTGAATCTGTAGATTGCCTTTGGTAGAATTGCCATTTTTACTATGTTGATCCTACCTATCCAGGAACATGGGAGAGGTTTCCATTTTCTGATATCCTCTTCAATTTCTTTCTTCAGTGATTTAAAATTTTTGTCAAATAGGTCTGTTACTTCTTTGGTTATAGTTACTCCAAGGTATTTAATACTATTTGTAGCTAATATGAAGGGTAATGTTTCCCTTATTTCTTTATCAGCTCTTCTATCTTTAGTGTATAGAAGGGCTACTGATTTCTTTGAGTTTATCTTGTATCCTGCTACATTGCTGAAGGTGTTTATCAGCTGTAGCAGTTCCTTGGAAGAATTTTGTGGGTCACTTATGTATACAATCATATCATCTGCAAATAGTGATAGCTCCACTTCTTCTTTTCCAATTTGTATCCCCTTAATCTCTTTTTGTTCCCTTATTGCTTTAGCTAAAACTTCGAGAAATATATTGAATAGATAAGGGGAGAGAGGACATCCTTGTCTAGTTCCTGACTTTAGTGGGATGACTTTGAGTTCTTCTCCATTAAGTTTGATACTGGCTGTCGCCTTCTTGTAAATCGCCTTAATTATATTTAGGTATTCTCCCTGTATTCCTGATCTCTCCAGGGCTTTAATCATAAAGGAGTGTTGGATTTTGTCAAAGGCTTTTTCTGCATCTAAGGATATTATCATATGGTTTTGTTCCTTTAGTTTGTTAATATGATGGATAACATTTACAGTTTTTCATATGTTAAACCAACCCTGCATTTCTGGGATGAAGCCTACTTGGTCATGGTGGATGATATTTTTTGTGCATTGTTATATACGGTTTGCCAAAATTTTGTTGAGAATTTTTGCATCATTATTCATGAGGGAAATTGGTCTGTAATTTTCCTTCTTTGTTGTGTTTTTGTGTGTCTTGGGTATTAGGATGATTGTGGCCTCCTAAAAGGAATTTGGCAATATTCCTTCAGTTTCTACTGTTTGAAATATTTTGAGGAGTAATGGTAGTAATTCTTCTTTGAATGTCTGGTAGAATTCGGCACTGAAACTGTCTGGACCAGGGCTTTTATTTTTGGCGAGGTTTTTAATAACAGTTTCAATTTCCTTAAGGTTTATAGGCCTGTTTAGGTAATTAATCTGATCTTCATTTAATTTTGGTAGATGGTACCTGTCCAGAAAGGTGTCCATTTCTTCTAGGTTTTCCATGTTTGTGTAAAACAAATTTTCAAAATATGACCTGATAATTCTCTGTATTTCCTGGGGTCTGTTGTTATGCCCCCATTTTCACTTCTGATTTTGTTGATTTGGACACTCTCTCTCTGTTTTTTGATTAGTTTGGCTAAGGGCTTATCTATCATGTTAGCTTTCTCAAAGAACCAACTGTTAGATTCGTTGATTCTTTGTATTGTTCTTTTTGTTTCAATTGTATTGATTTCAGCTCTAAGGTTGATTATTTCCTCCTGTCTACTCCTTCTAGGTGAGTTCGCTTCTAATTGTTCTAAGGCTTTCAGCTGCGCTGTTAGATCTCTAGTGTGGGATTTCTCAAGGTTTTTCATATAGGCATCTAGCGCTATGAATTTTCCTCTTAAGACTGCTTTCATTGTGTCCCACAAGTTTGGATAACATTGTAGATTCATTTTCATTGAATTCTAGGAAGACTTTGATTTCTTTCTTAATTTCTTCCTTGACCCAAAGATGGATCAGCTGATTGATGTTTAGTTTCCATGAGTTGGTAGGTTTTCTTTGGGTTTTGATGTTGTTGAACTCTAACTTTAGGCCCTGGTGGTCCCATATGTTACAAGGGATTATTTCCATTTTTTTGTATCTGCTGATATTTGCTTTATAACCAATTATGTGGTCAATTTTGGAGAAAGTTCCATGAGGAGCTGAGAAATATGTATATTCTTTGCCTTTGGGTGGAAGGATCTGTAGATATCTATGAAATCCATTTGCATCATAACCTCATTTAGACTCCTTAGTTCTCTGTTGAGGCTTTGTCTGGTTGATCTATCCAGGGTTGAAAGTGGGGTATTGAAGTCTCCCACTATTAGGGTGTAAGAATTGATGTGGGATTCAAGCTTTAGCAGTGTTTCTTTTACATATGTAGGTGCCCCTATATTAGGAGCATAAATATTTAAGATTGAAATCTCCTCTTGACCAATTTTTCCTTTGATGAATAAGTAGTGACCATCTTGGTCCCTTTGAATTGCTTTTAGCTTAAAGTCTACTTTGTTAGATATTAGGATTGCAACCCCTGCTTGTTTCTTAGGACCATTTGACTGGAAAATCTTTTCCCAACCCTTTATTCTAAGCCTGTGACTGTCTTTGCAGTTGAGGTGTGTTTCTTGTAGGCAACAGAAGGATGGCTTCTGTTGTTGTATCCATCTTGTTAGTGTGTGACTTTTTATAGGAGAGTTGAGACCATTGATACTAAGGGAAATTAGTGACCATTGATTCATATTTCCTGCCATTTTTAGTGGCAACTTGTTTGTATTTCCTTTCTCTAGGGTATTCTTCTGTGGACTTATAGACTGTTTGTGATATCATGGGTGTATCTGAGGTCTTTAGGTTGGAGTTTTCCCTCTAATACTCTCTGTAGTGATGAGTTGGTAGATAGATATTCTTTCAGTCTGACTTTGTCCTGAAATACGTTGTTTACTCCATCTATGGTGATTGATAATTTTGCAGGGTATAGTATTCTAGCTTGACAGCCATGCTGTTTTAGCGTCTGTATTACTTCTGACCAAGCCCTTCTAGCTTTCATCATTTCCATTGAATAGTCAGGTGTTATTCTGTTGGGTCTGCCTTTATATGTGAGTTGGCCCTTTTCTTTTGCAGCTCTTAAAATTTTTTCTTTGTTCTGTATGTTTTGTGGCTTGATTATAATGTGTCGCGCTGACTTTTTTTGGGGATCATATCTATTTGATGTTCTGTAAGCTTCTTGTATCTTTATAGGCATTTCCTTCTTCAGGTTAGGGAAGTTTTCTTCTCTGATTTTATTGAAAACATTATCTGTGCCTTTGAGCTGGTATTCTTCTCCTTCTTCTATTCCTATTATTTTCAAATTAGGTCTTTTTCATGGTGTCCCAGATTTCCTGAACATTTTGAGTTATGGCTTTTTTAGTTTTACTATTTTCTTTGACTGATATATCTATTTGAGCTACTGAGTCTTATACTTCAGAGATTCTATCTTCCATCTCTTGAACTCTATTTGTTATGCTTGTATCTGTGGTTCCAGCTTTTTTCTTCAGATTTTCTATTTCCATCTTTGCCTCATTTTGTGTCTTTTTTATTGCTTCTATTTCAGCTTTTATTTCAGCTTTTAGTTCCTGGCATGTTTCTTTCATAGATTTGTTCATTTCTTCCAATTTTTTGTTTGTATTTTCTTCTATTTCTTTAAGGCTTTTTTTCATATCTTCTTTGAGAGCTCCAATGATCATCAAAAAGGAATTTTTGGTGTTGCCTCCTTCTGTTTCCTCTTCATTGCTCAGTTCACTTCTTATATTTGTAAGATCGCCACTCTCTTCTGGAGTTACCATGTTGTCCTTTGTATTATTATGTAATTTTTTGCACTGACGTTTGCCCATGGCTTCAGTGGTTCAGGATTAGATGGCCCCTGGTCAGTTGTGGCACTTGGATTTGTGTGCCTCCTGTCACCTCTCTGGTCAGGGTCTGAGTCTGTCCTTCAGAGACCCCTGCAGATGTTGGCTCGCTCAGTTCGAGGTTGTGGTGGATAACCGTACAACTTCCCTCAGCAGGAGCTGCGGGTATGATGACCTGCAGAGTTTATCCACCCCTGCTCCAGAGTGTGCTGGGACTCTGCAGACATCACTTGGTCCCACGGATGATATTTTTTATACATTGTTGTATAGTATTTGCCAAAATTTTGTTGAGTATTTTTGCATCAGTATTCATGAGGGAAATTGGTCTGTTATCCTCCTTTATTGTTGTGTCTTTGAGTGGCTTGGGTATTATGGTAATTGTGGTCTCATAAAAGGAATTTGGCAATATTCCTTCAGGTTCTACTGTGTGAAATAGTTTGAGGAGTAACGGTAATAATTCTTCTTTGAATGACTGGTAGAATTCGGCACTGAAACTGTCTGGACCAGGGCTTTTATTTTTGAGGAGGCTATTAATGACAGTTTCAATTTCCTTAAGGTTTATAGGCCTGTTTAGGTAATTAATCTGATCTTCATTTAATTTTAGTAGATGGTACCTGTCCAGAAAGCTGTCCATTTCATCGAGGTTTTCCATTTTTGTGAAATACAGATTTTCAAAATATGATCTGATAATTCTCTGTATTTCCTGGGGGTCTGTTGTTATGTCCCCCTTTTCATTTCTGATTTTGTTGATTTGAACACTCTCTCTCTGTTTTTTTATTAGTTTGGCTAAGCGCTTATCTTTGTTGTTAATTTTCTCAAAGAACCAACTCTTAGATTCATTGATTCTTTGTATTGTTCTTTTTGTTTCAATTGTATTGATTTCAGCTCTAAGTTTGATTTTTTCCTGCCATTTACTCCTTTTAGGTGAGTTCGCTTCTAATTGCTCTAAGGCTTTCAGCTGAGCTGTTAGGTCTCTAGTGTGGAATTTCTCTAGGTTTTTCATGTAGGTATCTTGCACTATGAATTTTCCTCTTAAGACTGCGTTCATTGTGTCCCACAAGCTTGGATACATTGTGGATTCATTTTCATTAAATTCTAGGAAGACTTTGATTTTTTTCTTAATTTCTTCCTTGACAAAGAGATGGTCCGGCTGAGTGATGTTTAGTTTCCATGAGCTTGTAGGCTTTCTTTGATTTTTGATGTTGTTGAACTCTAACTTTAGGGCCTGGTGGTGCGATATGTTTCAAGGAATTATTTCCATTTTTTTTATCTGTTGATATTTGCTTTATGAACAAATATGTGATCAGTTTTGGAGAAAGTTCCATGACGAGTTGAGAAATATGTATATTCCTTTGCATTTGTGTGGAAGCTTCTGTAGATATCTATTAAATCCATGTGCATCATAACCTTTTTTAGACTCCTTATTTCTCTGTTGAGTCTCTGTCTGGTTGACCTATCCAGGGTTGAAAGTGGGATATTGAAGTCTCCCACACTTAGGGTGTAAGAATTGATGTGGAATTCAAGCTTTAGCAGTGTTTCTTTTACATAGGTAGGTGCCCTTATATTAGGGGCATAAATATTCCGGATTAAAATCTCCTCTTCACCAATTTTCCTGTGATGAATAAGTAATAACCATCTTGGTCCCTTTTAATTGCTTTTAGCTTAAAGTCTACTTTGTCATATATTAGAATTGCAACCCCTGCTTGTTTCTTAAGACC
This sequence comes from Sigmodon hispidus, assembly GCA_004025045.1. Classification (NCBI taxonomy): domain Eukaryota; kingdom Metazoa; phylum Chordata; class Mammalia; order Rodentia; family Cricetidae; genus Sigmodon; species Sigmodon hispidus. The sequence continues at coordinate 24,589 of PVIH01021306.1, read as the reverse complement.
ATTTGACTGGAAAATCTTTTCCCAACCCTTCACACTAAGCCTGTGTCTTTCTTTGTGGTTGAGGTGTGTTTCTTGTAGGCAATAGAAGGATGGCTTCTGTTGTTGTATCCATCTTGTTAGTGTGTGATGTTTTATAGGAGATTTGAGTCCATTTATATTAAGGGAAATTAGTGACCATTGATTGATATTTCCTGCCAGTTTTGGTTGTAACTTGCTTGTATTTCCTTTTTCAGGAATATTCTTCTGTGGAATTATTGATTGTTTGAGGTTTCCTGAGTGTATCTGGGGCCCTTAGGTTGGAGTTTTTCCTCTAATAATCTCTGTAGTTCTTTATTCGTTGATAGGTATTGTTTCAGTCTGACTTTTCATGAAATATCTTGTTTACTCTATCTATCGTGATTGATAATTTGGCAGGGTATAGTATTGTAGTTTGGCACCCATGCTCTTTTTATCATCTGTATAACTTCTGACCAAGCCCTTCTAGCTTTCATCATTTCCATTGAATAATCAGGTGTTATTCTGATGGGTCTGCCTTCATATGTAAGTTGGCCCTTTTCTTTTGCAGCTCTTAAATTTTTTTCTTTGTTCTGTATGTTTTGTGGCTTCAGTATAATGTTGCACACTGACTTTTTTGAGGGATCATATCTCTTTGGTGTTCTGTAAGCTTCTTGTATCTTTATAGGCATTTCCTTCTTCAGGTTAGGGAAGTTTTCTTCTATGATTTTATTGAAAAAATTATTTGTGCCTTTGAGTTGTTATTCTTCTCCTTCCTCTATTCCTATTATTCCCAAGTTAGGTCTTTTTCATGGTGTCCCAGATTTCCTGAACATTTTGAGTTATGGCTTTTTTAGTTTTACTATTTTCTTTGACTGATATATCTATTTGAGGTACTGAATCTTCCACTTCAGGGATTCTATCTTCCATCTCTTGAGCTCTGTTTGTTGTGCATGTATCTGTGGTTCCAGCTTTTTTCTTGAGGTTTTCTATTTCCTTCTTTGCCTCATTTTGTGCCTTTTTTATTACTTCTATTTCTGATTTTAGTTCCTGGGATGTTTCTTTAATTTTTTTTTCTTTTTCTTGGTTTTCTGTCATTGATTTGTTCATCTCTTCCATTTTTTTTGTTTTGTTTCTTCTATTTCTTTAAGGCAATTTTTCATATCTTGTTTGAGAGCTTCAATGATCATCATAAAGGAATTTTTGGTGTTGCTTTCTTCTGTTTCCTCTTCATTGCTCAGTTCAGATCTTGTAGTTGAAGGATCATCACTTTCTTCTGGAGTTACCTTGTTGTTCTTTCTATTATTATGTAAATTTTTACACTTGTGTCTGCCCATGGCTTCAGTGGTTCATGATTATGTGGTTCCTGGTCAGTTGTGGCACTGGGGCTTGTGTGTTTCCTGTCACCTCTGAATAAACGGTCTACTCAATTTCTAACTCTGCTCTGGGCAGGGGACTGAATATCAAGTCTTCAGTCCTTCTCTATTTGAGCAGTTGGAGGCAGGGTGGCTGTGAGTGTTCCCTCAGCAGCATCTGTGGTGACCGTGGCAGTCAGAGTTTATCTCTGTCTGCTACAGAGTGCGTGGGTATATGCTCTACCGACAGCACCTGCGAGTATTGTTCTTTCAAGGTCTTTAAAAACATTGTGTTGGGATTTTGATAATAATTGCATTGAATCTCTAGATTGCCTTTGGTAAGATTGCCATTTTTACTTTGCTGCTCCTACCTATGCAGGAGGATGGGTGGTCTTTCCATTTTCTCATATCCTCTTCAATTTTCTTCTTCAGTGATTTAAAGTTTTTGTTAAACAGATCTGTTACTTCTTTGGTTATAGTTACTGTAATGCATTTAATGCTTTTTGCAGCCATTATAAAGGGTGATATTTCCCTTTTTTCTTTTTCAGCCCTTCTATCTTTAGAGTATAGTAGAGCTACTGATTTTTTTTAACTGATCTTGAATCCTGTTCCATTGCTGAAGGAGTTTATCAGCTCTTGATAAACTACCCTGGTAGAATTTTGTGGTTCACTTAGGTATACAAACATGTCATCTGCAAATAGAGATAGTGTCACTTCTTCTTTTCCAATTTGCATCCCATTAATCTCCTTGTGTTCTCTTATTGTTTTAGCTAAAACTTTAAAAACTATATTGAATACATAAGGGGAGAGGGGGCAGCCTTGTCCATTTACTGATTTGAGTGGGATTACTTTTGGTTTCTCTCCATTTAGTTCAATGTTGACCTTTGGCTTCTTCCTATGTATATTTCAACCATCTTAAAAGTGATTAAGAAAGTAATGGAAAAGATATAGTTTAATGAGCTCTCTCCATTTTTTTTTATTTCGTCATCCTCAAGTGTAGACTTAGGCTTAAAATATTATTAAAATTATTTTTGATACAATATAATTATTTTCTTGTCACTTGGTACACAAGACTTGGTAGTTTGTACAAGTATTTTCTATGAAAATGTAGTGAGATTTGTTTGGGTGTTATTGGACAGATAACTCTAGTCTATGAGTCTGCTGAGAACCAAAGGTCTTTGGACTCATGGCCAAGAAGAAAAAAAAAAACATGGAATTGAGAAAATGACAAAATTTAAATTTTCCCCTTCCCAGTGGTCTCTAAGACTAATTATATCTCTTTAGTTATTTTTTCCAAAACTAATTCTCTTTTTAAAATATGATAATTCCACCATTCTGGTTTAAGAAACTAATAGACTCACTCTAAGAAAACTGGAAATAAACAATAAAATATATTGAACAAGTTTTAGAGAAGACACCACTTTTGTTAAGACTTAGATACTGCTTTTAGCTGTATATAGACTCAAATGTGATGGCCTGTTGGAGGTTATAGTATGTTTCTAAGTCAGTTTCCAAGATGCTTAGAAATGTAGAACTTGGAAGTTTTCTCTGGGTTTTGAGAAAATAATAATAGTATACATTCCAAGAATTGTTTGATTTTCAAGAGTCCAATTAGGACATTAGAAACTTTCTTTCTGTGTGTATTCTAGTAATCTGCTAGTTTCAGCAGTACTCATGAAAAAAGTTATATAATAGCACCTACCAAAAGCTTCTTTCATTGTAAAAATTTATGACAATTTTTTATATTCAAGAAACAAAACCAAAAACATTGCATTACTGGACAGCACTGAAATCCCCTTTGCTGTTCATAATTGTTCAATTTTTGGACAAAGTTTGAGTTTAGGAGCTAGAGGACATTTATTACAGATAGAAGGTTTTCATTTGTTCCAGATGCTTACTTTTCTAATGCTGAAGAGGAGTCATTTAATACATAAGTTGTGTCTGATAGTTTAAGTCACTCTGATTTGCTTGTCCCCAAGGTACCTAAATCTTTGTACTGTTTCCAATTCCAAGTAGATTAACTGTAATACAATTCTGACACAAACAGTCTTGAGACAGTGATGTAGGCCACAGTTTTAAGGGCTTATCCCTCTTACTTACAATATCTCTTATTTCAAGCATCAATCTCTATTGCCAAGGTCTGAGGACCAACCCTTCTGCTGAGTGACAAAGTGTAAACATAAGAATTCTCTGCACATTCAAAGACAGAGTTTTAAAGATTTGGCTAAATGACTTGTACACATCTTGAGAAGTGCAGTAACAATCCCAGTTTTGTTTAAAGTAGAAATACAGGAGAACATATGGAAGCATTCTGATCTACAGAGCCTTCTTGAATAGTCAATGGATCCATATACATCAATCAAGATGTGTGCTACAAAAGGATCAAGGACCTGAACATGAATCCAGATCTCCTTAACACAACAGAAAAGAAAGTGAGGAATAGCACTGAATTCTTTGACACAGGAAAGACTTTCTAAACAGAAACTTTTTAGCTCATGCAATATCAACATTAAAAAATGTGACCTGATAACACTAAGAAGCTTCTGCACGTCAAAAAATACCATTATTTAGACAAATAATTAGTCTACATAATAGGGAAAAGTATTTTTTAATCAACCATACACTTAATACACGGCTAATATCAAAAATCTATAAAGGAATAAAACACCTAGATATTAACAAAAAATAAGACAATCAAAAAATTAAACAAATAGGCTACAAATCTAAACAGAGAATTGTCAATAGAAGTAATTGAAATGTTTGAGAAATATTTACAAAGATATTTAACATTGCTAGACTTCAGGAAAATGCAAATCAAAACTACTTTGAGGTTTCATTTTATACCTGTCATAATGTCAAAGACTATCAAAACAAAATATATCTTACATTGATAAAGATATGGAATAAGAGAAATATTCATAGTTGCTGGTAGGAGTGAATACACATACAGCCATGCTTGAAATCAATATAGTGGTTCTTTATCCATTTACCTCAAGATACATCTATACCATTCCTGAGTACATAGCATACGCATACAGCCATGCTTGAAATCAATATAGTGGTTCTTTATCCATTTACCTCAAGTTACATCTATACCATTTCTGAGTACATAGCCAAAGGTCATTTCATTTGACCACAGAGATACTTGATCAATCATGTTCTTTACTGCTCTGTTTGTAATATTCAGAAATTGGAAACAACCTATATCTCCCTCAACAAAAAAATGAATATAGCATATGTGTGCATTCATACAATGGAGGATTCCTACTCATCACTTTAAACAATTAAGCCATAAAATTTACTTGTCAAAGGATGGAACTAGAAAATATAATCTTGAGTGAGATCTCTAAGTCCTAGAGAGACAGATGTGGTATGAATTTGCTTGTATGTTAATATTAGCTTTATTTCAATGATAACCAAGCTACAATCCATTGAACCACAAATGATGGGAATAGAATAAGTCACTGGGATATATAGAAATATTTCAATAGAGAAGGAAAAAATACATATTTTTGGATGGTGGATTGACCTAGAATTGGATAATCAAGTTGGGGGGCTTGGTAAAGAAGGGGATGAGGGAGAAAATAAGGTGAGAGATGGGTAAAAGTAGTAAGTACATGAAAGGTGTTATTAAAGCCTAATAGATTAGATTCTTCTTATGATATATACATATTTTAAGGCAATCTAAATAAAATTGTTTTAAATAACAAGGAGTGTCTCAATTGGCTGTAACTTGTCACCCAAATAAAACTTCCTTACAAAGATTCTGTTACAAGGATTGTTACACATTTTTACAAGGAATAAGTTGCTGGCCGAAGGGGTTCCCATGGGAATTACCAAAAAACTCAAGCTATTGCAAATTGCCTTCCTTAAAATTCCATCCAGGCCTCATTGCTGAAGAGAATATTTATACTACTTTTTAAGCAGAGAAGCAGAAGTGGAGCTTATATAGAGCCTTTACCCCTATGTTGTGGCATTTTTGGCATTGAAAAAAACTTCTACAGTCTAACAAAAGAGATGCATAAACACTAAGCCAGCTGCAAATGCTTTGAGCTACAATGGTATTCTGTCTTCAAGGTATGCTAATGCAGCAATGGCCTAATGCTTGTGGAATAGACCAACAAACATGTTATATGACTTAAGGCCTACTCCATGAAAATGAATCCATATTTGACAATGCTTGGGTGACTAAGTATCAGAGACAAGATAGTGCAGGTATATAGTGTATAACCAAATACTACTGCTCTAAAATCCAACCAACCAACCAACAAAAAAAGCAAAAAATTACTCTTAACAATATTCTCCTTCATTCATAGATTATTACCTTGCTCACAAATCATCAGAAAATCTCCTTCCTGAATCAAATGGGAACAAATACAAAGACCCAGAGCCATACAATATGCAGATTAGGAGACCATGGAACACACAGCCCAAAGACTGATGTGTCCATCAATTCCCTCCCCTTAGGGCTCAGAGAACAACATGGAAGAGGAGGGCAAGGATATTGAGGACACCAAGAAAGCAAGACCTTCTAAATTATTACTGTCAAAACTCTTATGAACACACAAAGAGTTTTCTCTAATTTCACTTCTATGATGTCATTTGCTAGAATGTGGAATTAATATTTATTTTGAATATTGATTTTGTATGTTTTAATATTTTTCAAGAGTATGTTAGAATTTATGTTGAACAGATATATTAATAAATATAAATTGCTTTTATTTTGCCTTTTATTCAAAATAGATTTTTTTCTCACAAAATGTATTCTATAGTTAGTTTTATAAAATTAAAAATATATTTTTCTCACACAATGTATCCTACTTATAGTTTTTAATCCATCTATAATTCACAGTTATATAATCTCCCATGCTCTCTCATTAGAAAATAGTCTTCTAATGGATAATAAAAATATAGTACAATATGATACAACAATAATGAGGAAATTATAAATGTCTACAAAGTTTTGTTGAAAATTAAAATAAATGCCTAACAGCAAAATTGCTGGTAAACCTAGGTTTAACACTAAAATAAATAGAAAATTATTGCCCTAGTCTTACAAAGTTACATTTCCAAAGTTAATGTAGACATTATACTTAACTGTAAAGATAAGATTAATATAAACTAATTAGTGTGTATTAAGAGTGTCTATGAAGCTGAACTTACAGGTATACAACAGTTTAAAATTGCCTAAAGCAAATATCAGTGTGTACAAAAATGTTAGCAATTTGAAGTTTGTTTATATAAAATCAAAAATACCTAAATAATATGTTTTATTGCCTAATGAAAATAAATTTTAAATAATTATTATGCAATTACACAGCTCTGGCTATGATTAACTCTCAGGAGAATCCTGCTAGTGCTTCCCTTGCATTGCTGTCTTTTGACAAATTTAAACAACTTAGCTAAATCAAAATTATATTTTATCTTTTTGTGTAAAAAAAATTTCATGGGCTTTATTTGGAATAGATGTAGCTATACATGTTTCTACATAATGCCATATGTAGCCTGAATTATTGTAGGAAAACACATTAAACAAAAAATTATAAAATATTAAACTATAGAAGAGATTAAAAATTTCACTTTTTATTTCAATTCAGACTTTTTTGTGATGTTTGGTCTTTAAGTGTTCAGTTAGCATTATCAATAGCAGATTGCAAAATGTCAACATCCAGCTGTATGAAGCAATCTAAATTATGAAGATGCATTTGTCTTCCCCCAATACTTATTACCAATAGAAAGATGATATAGACCAAGGTCATGATAACTCAAATGCCACTATGCAATCACAAATGGGAGATTAAGAGGCTAACAAAAGGATGGGAAGACTACTGTTGGAATGGATATTTACTGAGTTCTGAATTGTTGTTTTAAGAGATGATAGCCTAAAATTGCAAGACTAATTTTTTTAAAAAATAAAATGTACTCCTTGAAAATGTGCAGATTTATATTTTTTCTCTCAAAGAAGTCAAACTTTTGCTATTTGCAGGTGATACAATTGTATACATGAGTGATCTCAAAAATTCTAAACAAGGAACATGTATATCTTGAGAAAGGATATAAAATTAACTCAAAAAATCAATAACTCTATTGCACAAACTCTATTTAGCAATTAATTAAAACCTAAAGCCAGATATTCTCACCCACCTTCTTAAGCTGCACATGGTAAATTCTATCTTCAAGGGTCCTTAGCATGGCTAATCACTTCTACAGAATACCTGAATATCTGCCTTCTCCTGCCTTATATATCTTTCTCATTGTTTTACTTCTTAATTCAATTATGTGTCATAACCCTTGAGTTGAATATGGCTGCTTAGCTGTTGGACCTTGAGCTCACAGAAATTCAGAAAGATTTCTGTCTCCTAAGTGATGGAATTAAAGATATTGGTAACCAGTCTCTGACCTTCATGGCTTGACTGTGGGTGGATTATATTTTCTGATATTCCATGCTGATTTTATTAAATATACAACATATCACCACATATCCCTTTTTGCTTCAAAAATAAAAGAAAGACTATCCCTAACATGAGAAAAACTATATACAATACATACAATAATTATGTACATATGTACTAGCAATAATTACATGAGTAATGTTGAGTCCATTCACAATTGACAAGTTCAAAGAAAATATTCCATTATTTATCCTATTTTGGTGAGTTCAATAGATTGTACCTAATTCATTTTCTATCTAACTTGTATTACTAACTGAAAATGATCTTTTGATGTCTCTCAAACTTATGCACTTTATTAACCTCTAAGTGAGTTTCTTTTCTAAAACTGTCACTATCACTATCTCATCTTCAACTCTCTCAGGGTCCCAAGAAGGAAATAATATTAACTAAGCAAATAAGACATGCAGCCAAGCAACTTCCAAAAAATGTGAAAAATAAAACAGCTGGCTTCCCAAGGTTCTTCTGTAGCATTGGAGCATCCATCTTTGGCCTACAGGCCTAGCATATCTGACAAATTTCTCTGTGAAGTAGGACATTCTTAAAGACCTTCCTATCTTGTCCTGGCAAGAATGTTCAGGTTTTTTTTTTTTTTTTTTTTTTTTTTTGGTGTGGGTGTGTATGTGTTTGTGTGTGTGTGTGTGTGTGTGTGTTTATGTGTGTGTGATGCTTGTCCATTTTAGACATTATATTGTTAGCATTCAAGGCAAGGATACTTTCTTGCACAGAGGTTAATTTTTGTCACAAAAAGGTCAACTCCATATGGAATTTCCTTGATACCTATCATCTTTTCTAAGGTAGATTGGTGCTGTCAGGAGCAGATGTCTCACTGTCATAAAAATAATAAGAACTTATGTTTTTAAAATATCTTTCATTGCTTTTTTACAAACTGAATGGTTGGTGACTGTTTCTCATACTACCTTCTAATCCTCTTTCCAATAACACGTTAGCGTATATTTTATTTCTGAGATTGGAGGAATGCTAATCCAAGTATTCCATTTTTACAATAAATCTCACCCTTATAAATTCATAGCAATATTAGCTACATATGGTTTTAATTTTTCTCTTAGCTTTTCTGTCCCTTTACATTCAAGACATCCTTTGCTCTGTTTTACCTGGTATAACATCCTAATTACCCGAAAATAATTAATTTGGATGCCAAGATTCTGCTCAAATTATTGTTAAATTTGTTCTGTGCTTACCAGACCTTCAATGACCATATCATTTATTTGTATTTTTAACTTTGTCCTTTGTTCATTTGTAGTTTGCCAAAATATTAGCTTACTAATTTATTCTGAATTACTTGTTTTCTTTTCTATAGCTTTTTTTTTTTTTTTTTTGTCCAGAGCAGTATGATATGTTTTAGCTTCTTTTAATGCTCTGGGAAGGTGTTTCCTCCATGATAGCAGTATAAGACTAAACTGAATTTGATATGGGGGCTTTTGAAGGCTTTCTTGGGCAATTTTGTAAAGGTAAAAACCTACCTTGTCTGTCTCTTGATGACCAGCACCCATATGTTCAATCTCTCCTTTTGTCATACCTTCTACATTCTCTGTAAGGGAGGGGCAGACTTTTGAGATTATTCCTAACAAAAACATTGTTTCTGAGAACTCTTTGATTACAGTATTTTATATGTGACCTTGCATTCCACAGTTGTAAAACTTGATATTTTGATTCTTCCTTAAACCACTAGAAATAACCTATCCTAGCCAGTTAATCATTGTAGTTATAATATTTTAAATTAATTGTATTGATAATCCAATCCTCAAAAAGTCCTGACCTTGCTTTTAATAACCTAATTGTACTTGTACATTGTGAGTTATAACTTTCAAAGGCCAAGGATTCAATTACTATTTGCCCAGTGTCTGAATATGGTACCATTCTGTTTACCACTGCAATTAATCTTAGCCAAAAAAAAAAATCTTTTAGCCCTTGAATTACTTTTGTAAAGGGTTCAATTTTCTTTCCAAATTTTACAATTCTATCCCATGATTTCAAGGCTGCTTTTTGGCATAATTACATGATATGCTCTTCTCATAATGATTGCCTTTCTATATTAGCATAATGTCTCTCCCCAAGAAATTGGTCTTGAGAGATTTCTATGCCTCTATCTCTGATTTTTTGTTGTACTGTTTTAGCCTCATCCTTCTACTATGTCTTCCACTGTAGAGGTGAAGAGGCCTCCCAAACAGCAACAACCATATTTGACCAGTCTTTAGGAATAACTTGGTTACATGTTGACCAAAAAATTAACATTTGTCTTACAAATGATGATTGCATAACATAAGTGACAATTGCTTCCTTAAATCACCTTAAATCTAACACTTGCACCTAGCACAACTAGTTTCTGAACAATTTTTATCATTTTGTGATTCCTTTAAAGTTACTAGAAATACTAATATTGGATGTTCTGAAAAACTTTAGGCTGTTTTATATAATCTTAGAACACAATGTTGAGATTGGATCCTTAAATTTCTGTGTCTGAGTTTGAATATTCCTAGATTCTCTCTTAAAAGACTTTTCTAAGACTTTCTTCTTTGCATTCATATTAACAGAAATAATAAAACAAATACTATGTATAATATACATTATGATGATAATCCCATCTACATTATTTTTCTTTTCCTTTATTGGTTCTAGTTTCAAATCATCTAGAGTAATATCAAAGAAAGTTCAATCACCTTTTATTATGCTGTTCTTTCTTATTATGTTTACTGTGAAAAATTTCTCTCTCTGCCTTAAAAAATTCCCTTTTTTAAGAAATTCCAATTTACTCATCAAATTTGTTGTCAATGAGGTTTCAGAAGATTGTGAAATGGGGCATCTAACTAGTATGCTAATAGCTCAAGAAAGGGATCCAAAAAGAGAAAAAGCACACAACCCATTAGGAGAAGGAGGCTGCTGTTTGAAAATCTTACCCAGATGAACGTGGAGAAGAAACACATGTGGCAGATTAAAAATGTGAGCTACTGTTGCTTAGTGTTAGGCTTGAACACACAGAAATAAAGAAAGATCTCTGTCTCTTGGATGATGAAATTAAAGATGTGAGTCATAACTTTCTGACCTACATATATTTGATTTTGTTCTCTGATATTCCAGGCTGATTTTATTAAATACACAATATATTACCATGTAGCCTTTCTATAAACAAATGATAAAAAGTCTGGAATATACATCATGAAAACATCATTGTAATAGAATGAGAAGGTTGAGTTGGATCAGGGACAAAAAGGGAGAGCAACAAAATAGATACCTTGATAGAGGTAGCCATTGTGGGGTTATAGAGAAACTTCATAATAGGTAAATAGCCAGGAACTCAAGAAGATGACCTCAGATAAGATGCCAAGCAATAGTGGAGAGGGTGCATAAACTATATATTCTCCTATAATTGAGTTGATAACCACCTTAATTGTCATTACATAACCTTCATTCAGCAACTGTTGGAGGCAGATGCAGAGATCCATAGCCAAACACTGGCTTCAGTTCCCAGCACAGTCAAAGAGAGGGAGGAAAGATTATATTACAAAGGTGTCATGATCATGAAGAGGAAAACAAAAAAGACAGCTGACATGAGCTATTTCGAGCTCACCAACTCTGAACTGACAGATGGGGAACTTGTGCTGAACTGACTAGGCCCTCTGAATGTGAATGAGAGTAGAATGGCATGGGCAGTTTGTGGGGCCTCTGGCAGTGGGTCTAGAATTTATTCCTGGTGCATGAACTGGCTTCTTAGAGCACATTCCTGACAGAGGAACACCTTGCTCAGCTTTATTACTGGGGGGAGGGACTCGGATCTACCTTAACTGAATGTGCCAGACTACATTGATTCACCCTGAGAGTTGTTACCCTCTCTAAGGAATGGATAGGTGAATGGGGTGGGAAGAAGCTAGGGGAAGTATGGGAAGATGGGATAGGGGTATATTTAGAAAGCTTTTAAATAAAAAATCATGACATTTATAAAACTTTTATAATCTAAGTAATTATAAAACTGATATTTGTTCTCATCTATTGAAACATGGTTATGAATATATTCCTTAACTTTCTCTCATAAAGATTAAAGGAAAGAAAGGGTAGGTGGCTACATGTTTATGGCATTGTACCAAAGCAGGCTCTATACAGTATTTATCTCTGCTTAACCCAAGAACAGGACTTATGGGAGAAGTTTGAGGCACTAAACTGGATACGAAACTCAAATATTTAAACTATGAAAAACTACAAATAATCAAAACACAGTAACAAAATAATCAAAACACACTGGCGTAAGTATGCATGCACACATGCACAAACACACCTACACACACACACACACACACACACACACACACACATACACACACATAGATATTTCCATTTTAAGTCCAATTTGTGTTGGCTGTAATTGATATCCCCAGTGTCAATCCATTAAATGAAACTTTTTTTTTCTGGAAAGAGAAATCATTTACAAGCAGTTTCTTCTATAGAGGAGGAACTCTATGCCCACTTCCCTTGCTATCTGTTGGAACTGTGTTTGTTTGAGCTGTGGAAAATTTGTGTATGTTGTCATAGTTTCTGTGAGTTTATATGTATATCTGCCAGGTTTACTCTGGAGAACAACAAACAATGCTGTTTTCTTTAAATCATCCTTCACCTCAGTCTCTTAGAATTTATTTGTATATAAATTTTCAAGCTTTGATGAGAGGGGTGTATTAGAGATCCATTTTCTTCTAACACTGCATTTAACACTATTTTCCTGAGACTTCTTAAGTTTGTCCTGGAAATCAGCCACAACTGCATAGGCATCAATACTCATTGAGCTTATAGAGAGACAGTGTAGTGTCTCAGAACTACAGTGCCAACCCATTCTGACAGATGGCTTGTAAGTAGATGTATGCAGATTTATTTCCTGGCTAGAAACTCTGTCTACTGCAATATTGACAAACTAATCTTTTTCTATCAGGATAGACATTGATGAAGCCTCTTTGATGACAATTGAGAGACATCATTCTATTAGGATAGCAGAAAAGTGTAAAAATATCTATGGGAGTCCTGACCTTTCCTGAACAGAATTTAAGGAGGAGTGAATTGGAGAGTGGGAGCAGAAGGGGATATTAGAGAGGGTCTGGGAGGATAAGAGGAAGAGAGAATTGTAGCCAGGCTGTAATTAAATTAAATTAATTAAACAAAAAGAAGTCTATATAATTCTAATAAACTTTACTGTATTAAATAACATGAAAAAACAGCTTACATGATTTTCTAAAAGTAAATGCAAAGCTGAAATAAGAATATGCTGTTGCCAAACTGAAAGACAACAGATTATCATAAAATTTATATTATATTTAGCCACCACATATATTATAGTTTAGTTTGTAAGGGTCCGCACTAACTTAAGCATGTATATATTAAACAAAAATATTTCCAAGTTTACATTGCTTATTTTAATCACTTATGGATTAATTTTACAAAGAAGGTCTTCTAAAACTATCAATAATGTTTTGACTTTATGACTTAGAAGGTTTGTTGAGATTATAAGAATGCTTGTAGTCTAAATACTTAAAAGGTTGAATTTGAAAAAGAGTTAACTTTAAGTGATATACAATCCAGACATATTTCCCACATAGATGGGGTGGTTGTTCTCCAGGCTTGTTACCTTACTGAGGAGCTATCCACAGTAGACACTTGTTGGGAGAGGAAAAATCATTTTGGGGAGGAAAATGTGATACCTGATAGGTTTCTCTTCTTCCAGTGAATGGCATCACACTCACACACATATGTCCAGTTGTTATGTCACTATAGTTTTCCTGGTGAAACACAACACAAATGCTTACTCACAGTACATAGGGAACCCTTGATAGACCAAAGTACAGATACGACCAAGTTTCTTTTTTAAAGATTTATCTATTTATTATGCATAAGAATACAGAAGGTACCAGAAGTCATCATAGATTGTTGTGAACCACCATGAGTTTGCTGGGAATTGAACACAGGACCTCTGGAAGAGCAGAGGCTCTTAAGCTCTGAACCATCAACTTATGGAAAAATTGGTTTTATAGAGGTTAGCTACTCAAAGGCAGCTACATCACCACCTACCAGAGCATGGGTGATAGTTCAAAAAGGTAGAAATTTGAGCACAATTTTCAACCTACATGGAGCAAAACAGGTTAAAATAAGCCCTTTCCATGTGACTGAGTTGGTCTAATGCTCTTTCAGGCAGTTTAGCTGGTTAATATTTTTTTCCAGGGAGATGATATGGTTTTAGAAGTCTTATTTGCACTTGACTTGTCTGAGAGTGGCACTCAGAAGTCTTTATTATTTACCTTTGGAAAAAAATGAATCTGGTCAATTTCAGAAACTTCTTAAAGCTATTTTGAGTTCTTTACCTTCTGACTGTTCTAAGAAGCTTTCCTGTAGAATGGACCTTTTTAAGTCCAAGGAGAAGTCCTATGCAACACCAGTACCATCTTGGTTTATTAGACTACAAAAACATTTTTAAAAGAAGTTTAAAAAGAAATACTTATAATGGAATGTTTACAGATATTAAAAGTAATAACTGAGCTAGGGATCTTAACAGAATTCGCAAGAAAGAAAGAAATCTTACTGAGGAAATATCATCACTAACATTTAAGGAAATGTACAACACAACACATTTGAGATATTGTTATTTCAATCAGAGTAGTAAAGATCAACAGAGGAAACAGCAGAAAATTCTGGAGATGTAGGAAAATAGAATGCTCATTTGTTGATTGCAAATTGGTCTAGCAAATCTCCAGCAGTGTGGAGAGTACTCACAACACTAAAAGTAAATCTACCTTATCCAAGACCTCTTCATGGTACCTTATTAGTTTTTTTTACTTCTCCACATCCTCTAATTTAAGCACATATATAGCTAAAGATTGAAAGCCAGTTCCCACATATGAGGAAAAATGTTTAGCATATTTCTTTGAGTCTAGGTTACTGCACTCTGAATAGTTCCAGCTTCATTTAATTACCTAAAATTTTCAAACATTTTTACAGATGAATAAAATTACATTATACATATTACCACATTTCCATTCTCCATTCACCAGCTGATGGATTTAAAGGCTATTTCAATTTCCTTGAAATTGTGACTAGAACAGCCATTAATTTGGATGAAGAAGCATCTCTATAGTAAAATAGAAAAACCTTTGCTTAGATTTCCCGAAGTGGTATAGTAGAGTTATATGGTACTTCTATTTTTAGATGTATGTCTACATTCAGTTTTATAGTGGCTGTAGCAATACTCGCTAAAAACAGTGAATAAATGTTGAAGTTCCCCCATATCTACACTAGCTTATAAGCTATCTTTTGGAGAAGGTGGTTGTTTTTGTCACTTGCAATTAATGGTTTGATTTTCATCTGTGTTCTTAAGTCTAATAGTAAGCTTTATATAAAATTAGGTGCACCAGAGTTTGGTGCATATATGTTTGTAATAAAATGTGTTTTTAATTAATTTTTCTCTTGAACTATACTTTTAGAAAAGCAAACATAATTATATATTGAGAACTTTGTAAATAAATACTTGACATAAATACTTGTAAATAGTGCTCATTTATTATGGTTTTATTTTGAAAATAAACCTCTGTTAATATCTTAATGAAAATAAGCAACAAAATATTTAGTATATGTTGAAGCTGCTACAAAAAAGCTGCTGACTATTCAGGTGCACACTTACATTGTTTGTGATAGTTCATGGAGTATACAAATTAAGAAAGAACAAGGTTTTTGATATTTTCTCAATTACAGTATTATAAAAAATGTATTAAACACTTATTATACATAAAATATACTTACACAAGAGCTATAAAAATATTGTTCAGACATTGTCTATGCCACCAAATTTCTTATGAGATAATACAGTCAATTTTTCTGTGTTTACAGTATTTAAAATTCTAAAACTATTCTAAAATAAGGGCATAAAGGTGTTCTGAAATTTCTCAAATTTCTTTTTTTTACATTGTTAGTTGAAGGAGCTTTGCCCCTTTTATATTATCTAGGGATTCAGCTTTTGCAGGAAAATTGTGTTATTTAGTAATAAGAATTATTTATATACATACATTCTATACTATTTTAAGCTAAGATTTGAGAGCCATGACTATAAAATTAAAAGTAGGTAAAAGAGAAATGAATATATTTATACATAAATATCCTTATATATGAAGGACAATATCTAGACCAATATAATTGAATCAAAAATGTATCAGCCCTAAAACATGGCTTTTGTGGTAACCAATTCAGTTCAGAATGGTCACAACATGGTTAATCAAAGCAAGTTTACTCGCACTGTTTTACTTTCTTACAACAAGGGGGTGGGGAATCAAGAAAGTTTAATAAATTATGTCTTCCAAGTCATCCATTATTGACTTTCCACTACCAGAAACTCAAGGCAGAATGTACATGCAGTTTTTCTTTTTGTAAGCTACAAAGGTTTACAACTACTTGTTTATCTTGACTCCCCATCAAGTTCAAGAGATAGTGGCTGGTTCCCTATAGCTGTTGATGAATAATCAATTATCATTCACTTATTCAATCTAGGATAGTTTTCACTTATTTCTACACTTATTTTGATATTTACAAAAGATATAGGCTGATTTTTTTATGGATTTCTGTTAAAAATGTTATTTTTAATAGTTTATGCTAAGGACCTGAATTTATTATTATATCTGAAGTTTATTTTTTCCTTATTATTGTTGTGTCTTTTATTATCTCATAAGGAAATTATGCAGTAATCTCATGACAAATGATGTGAAAGCATGTTATATTTCTCATTACAGAGTGTAAATTACTAGAGGAAAGTATAAGTTGGTTATTTTTTTCGAGTTCTCCTGTGAGTTGTTTAATGTATTTTTGATGTACAAAGCTGAAACTAGATGTTGAAAGAATAAAATTTGAACTATGAAACCTGACTTCATCACCAGTTTACTTAGTGTATCTAAACTACCCAGTCTAGTTTAAGGCATAATGAAATGTCACTTTTAGAATAGGCTGAGAAAAATATCTCTGTATGCCTGAGACAGTCTCTGAGTTAACTGTAAAAATCCCACATCCTAGGAATTTTTTCATAAGACTAAACCAGAGAAGCTATTCATTCTAATTTAGATGACTATATTGAATAATATAAACATCACATTTTCAGTCACTTATTACATTTTAAATTATGCATATTTTCTGTTAGTAAATACTGAAAAATTCAGACAAATTGACATGTTTTTAAACAACTCAGTATTTTCATTAGTGCATAATATTAAGACATTTCTATACTAGATACAATGAAATAGTCAAATTAAAATTTATTTGGGCTACTACAGTACAAAATAAAGACTAAAGTAATTCCTAAATCAAATGTTGGAAGTTTTTAACCCTGGGGTGAACAATTAAAGTATTGTGGGGATATGTCTGGTTAGTGCCAGATTAGTATGAAATGTAGTTTGGAGCATATTAAATTATTTCTTAGTTTCCCATTACTGTTCTATTGATATTAAGAATTTCGTGTTTTCTCATTGACTACAATTAAATTAGGCTTCTTTGGCCCCACAGAAGTCATACAATGAGATATATTTTCATCTTTGGTGTTTATATTTTAAATGCATGGTTTCCAGATTATTAAAAGGATATTTCCTGGGCTGTAAAATTGGTAAGAGCTTCAGAAAAAAAGTCAATACATATTGGATTTTAGAAGAAAACAGAAAGAACTTAGTTTTAAAGTTCTCTGAATTATATATTCCAAAAGAAGGTAAAAGGCCTAGGGAACAAAATCTGTCTCAAATTGTGATGAGCTGAAGGGAATGTTATGAGAGTATTGGACAGTAAGTAATGCCAGAAAATGGCTTGAGTTTCTAATCTCTTCTTGCAAAGAAAGAACCTCAGTAGCACAGAACCTCAGTAGCACTTATTTCTGCCTTTTTTGTCTAGCTAACACAAAAGAACATTTTGATAATAGTTAAGTCAGAGTTCCATAAAAAAGTTATTAAGAAGGATATACTGAAGGCAATATATTTAATAAATCCTGATACCCATGTAGATATTTATGTTATTTAAAATTATTTACAAGTATGATATTTACATGTGGTGGAAATGCTCTCTGTATGCTGTAAATAAAGGACTGTTTTGGCCTATGCACAGCACTGTAGAAGTGGGTGGAGAATCAGAGGGCAGGCAGGTCGGAGAAGGGTGGAGTTAAGTCAGTAGCCATCTGACCCCTGAAGGAGGAACATGTAGAGGTACAGATGAGCCATGGGCTGAGCCACATGGTGGAAAGATTAATGGAAATGGGTTGAATTAAGATGAAAGAGCTAGCTAGTAATGTGCTTAAGATATGGGCCAAACAGTATAAAGTATATAAGTATCTGATTCATTTCTTTGGGGTACAAAGCCGCTGCAGACCAGGTTCCAAACCCCCGCTGCAGACCAGGTTCCAAACCTCCCTGTAGACCAGGTTACAAAACTTCCAGGCCCAAACAGCCCGGGGAAATCTTTCTATAACATTTACAAGTGTTTAAAATAGATGGTAAGTTTAGGGACTACTCAAAATTGCCAGTACAAATCACTGTCATCTTGATATTATTCTTATCACAATTTAACTATTTTTAATTAAAATATAAATATTCTCTCTTCCCTGTCCTCTACAAAATACCCATGTTTTCTATACCACTTGACCACTTGTCCCCTTTCTAAGTCATGATCTCTATTTCTTTGTTATCATTATACACACATTCTCTCTCTCTCACACACACACCATTCACACATACATGTATATATATTATATAAAAACTCATACGTATGACCTGATCAGACTGACCACTTAGTATTTGATAACCAGTTAGAAAATTTGTTAAGAGCATATCATGAATGTCCTTGTCCCCACAGATTTCCAGAGAAATCAAAAATGTTGAACACATAGGATTGGGCCACATTAAAAAAAAAAAAAAAAAAAAAAAAAACTGATCTTTTATCCAGGAAAATGAGAATTGGAAATTATTAATAGTCTGGTAATCTGCATTATCTGTTTGACCTGACCATATCGATCTCTTATAATCTAGACCAGCAATAGCTAGTAATCTAAATGACTCTAATAGCAAGAGCCATCCCCAAGGTCACAAAATCAGAACCAGAGGCAAAACCCTAACTCTAACCCTAATTCAAATGACCTTTATGTTACCTATATGACTGAGACCAGGCCAAAGTCAAAGGCCCTTAAATTAGTACACATAGCTAGCTTATCTCTAGATTTCAGGTTTGGAGGAGATGAAATGTGCCCTGAGTTGAGTTTCAGTGTATTTATGTTTTCTTATGCAATGGAGACTGTATTATACCACCAAACATTTTTCCAAACTATACTGGGCTTAAATACATTGGAAGTAAACTGCTTTTTATTAGATTCCCTGAAGACAAATTCAGGTTAATGAAGACAATTTGTACCAGGTTTTCATTCTTATCTCTTTGCAAGGTTCTCTTCTCTGTGTGACACTGCAGGCATCTTTGGAAGGTTATTTTTCCCACACTCAGCATTACTTAGTTGCCTTTAATTTGCCTATAATTCCTTTTACGGATGGGTCCTCATAAAATTTCACCCTTTCCTGTTAACATGTCTATTTTTGTTATTGTTATTCAGATCTTCTTTAGGCAACCATTTTGTTGAAGAATCATAGGTGAAGTTTCCCTGTAATTTCTAGAAAGTACAACCTCAAAGCAGATTTTCTTTATCTTAGATCAAATTTTAGAGCACTAAAATACAAAAACATGACTTTACAAAATAGAATATATTTTCTTTTCCATAATCCATGTTATGATGGGTATTTATCCAGTTCAGCTGCTTATATGAGCAAATGAGAACTGTTTATAAAAATATGACATAAAACAATTTGGTACCTTGAAACAGGGATTTTGTTATTTTTCCAGGATTAATTTGCTCTGATGTAAAAGAAGCTTCTGATTCATTAGTGGCAGCTAAATGTTACATTTTTGAGAGCACATTTTACAACTGTAAGGATTGTAGAGCTCAATTGAATCTACACTACTTAGATCTAACTATAGTAGTATTTGTAAGAAACAGATCAGTAAGCATCTCATCAGAGAATAGATGGAACATTAGTTTTAAAAATAACATATTTGTTTAACTTGAATCAACCAAATAAAATCTTATATGCAAGAAGATTCATACCATAAGACTATTTTCTGAAGACACCTGATGCTGGCTAAACATGACACTAAAGGTACAATAGCTCATATCCAAACTTATACTGGTACTTTGGTTATCGACTAGTGGATAGACCCAATCTATGATCAAAGTGCAAGAATAGTTCAAATTAAAGGTAACAATATTTGCAAATAAATCATTTCAAAGAAGAAAAGTTAACATTAATGTTTCTATTGGAACCTACTTATGACTTGGCATATTCCTAGAAGTTTTATAGTGAAAATTTTGATTGACGGAAAATTTAATTAATCTAATTCTTTCTATGATGAATGTCATGATAAAACATAGCTCTCACATCAAGAGTAAAAAAGATAGATATTTATTCTTGAGTCAATTAATAGTTGACTGTGCCTATAAGATATATTCAGGAGGTCCCAAATAAGTTTTATAATGGAAACATGAAGCTTTACTTTTTGTCTATTAAATTGTTTTGTCATTTATATTAGTTATTTAAGAATTTCATACAATCAATTTTGAGCATATTCACTTTCTCCCCCAACTCTGCCCAGGTCTATCACACTTTTTCTCTTTCCTCAAACTTGTGGTTTTTTAAAACTCATCAAATACAGATTATTCTGCCCATATACTCTTGTAGATATGGCCTTCACTGAAGGGTAGTCCACTCAGCAAGGCCCATGTTATTAAAGAAAACTACCTTCTAGAGGCTATAAACTGCCAGTTAGTACTTAGCTAGAGATGGGACTTTGTGCCCATATTCCCTGTAAATGTTTGAATTTTGTCTGACCTGAACCTGAATAACAGTTCTTGTTCATGCCACTTATAAGTTGTTAGTCTCTGCTTTACTCACTACTTAAAGAAGGAGATTTTCTGATGATGGTTGACAGATCCTTCAAATAATGGACATAACAATGAATCTTTAGATATCAGTTTAATACTATAGTCATTTAGCAGAGTCTATTACTTTATTTTCTATAATTGTGATAAAACAACATGACCAAAACAATTTATAAAAGAAAACATTTATTGGATTTGCAGTTTCAGAGGGATTTGCAGTTTTAGAGGGTTAGGATCCATGATGATTCTCCCTTTGGTCTTATAATCTGTCTAGCCACAGGTTCTTATCCCCAGTAAATGTACTAGGTAGTTCCATCTTGTAGGATGAATCTTAATTCCCCTAATTGAGTATAAAGTTACCCAGAAAGTGACTGATCATCCTCATAACACGTGTTCCACTATCAAAACAAATGTACAAGTTTTGACAGGCTGTTATTTTCGTATCTTACAGGGTTCATAGCTAAGTAACTTGGTGATTCCTTTTCTCTCCTGAAAGTTTCCATACACCCTTCAAACCATAGTAAAGCTAAAGAGTAGGGATAAAGCTTTTATGTGAACAAGTTTGAATACTTTATGTTCTGTGGTTCTGAGTATTATACATTCAGAAATAAGGTACCCATGAAAGTTTAATAAAGCTTTTATGCTTACAGAAGAAAAGTCATAAATTAAGGAACATTTCAAATATATTTTGGTAAATATCCAATGGATGGGAAATATTCTATTATAGTTTTTAAATGCTATCTGATGACATTACTATTTTGGGGCTGGTAGAGATTTGCTAATGTATCCTAAAAGCTTCTCCTTAATAGTAAGAAGGTTGTAAGATCAGACACCAAGATAGGCAGTGACTGGAAGTTAAATAAGCCAAAGATACCTCAAGATAATTCAATTCAGATTGTGTAGCATTGTAATTCTCCAAAATAAGAAAATTTTATTTTGTTTATAGATATTATTTTATAGAACATTTAACATAAATGTGGTCTTCATGAGGAAATTTCCATTCATATGAGTATTTATTACTACTCTATTTATAGTAACTCATAATATCTTGATGTTTGTAGAGCAGTGAAATAATTTTCAAATGGTACTAATAAGAAAGATAATAATAATAGACATAATGAATGTTTTGGTACTTAAATATAATACATAAACCCTTAAAATATATCACTGTAGTGGGATTATGTTTCTGTACCTTGTCCCACCTCCTGGTTTAATAAAAAAACTGATTGTTTGGTCAGAAGGCAGACAGGAAGTATGCATTGGGCTACCAGACTAAGAAAACTCTGGGAATAGAAAGAGCAGGCAGAGATGCACAGAGATGCCAAGAAAAATGCTAAAGTGATGCCAGCATAACAGAGGAACAAAGACAACCATGCTGCTTGGAGAAAAGGTACCAAGCCACATGGCTAAAGAGATTAATGGAAATATATTGACTTAAGATGAAACAGCTAGCTAGTAATATGTCTGAGCCATAGGTCAAACAGCATGAAATTAATATAAGCCTCTATGAGTAATGTAAATCTCTGTGGGACTCGGGTATGCAGGTCTGCAAGTTTGGAACACAGGGTGGACAGGCCAGAAACTTATTACATATCACAATGAATTGTTTTCATTAATATTACAAATAATAATATCCAATCCCTAGTTTCATCAACAGCTTTGTGAAGCCTACATGTTGCGACTAATCCTCATTCTTGGTCTTCATTATTACCAGGAGAATTAGCAGATTCTCATGGAACACTTTGATTTCCTCTTTGCTGTGGACCCACTTGGTTTCTCCCCCTCGTCCATCCTTATTCTTATTTGTCAGCTTCTAAATCCTAAAAGCACATTTCACTTGGGAAACACCTATCAGGATCCTAAAAATTTCTTACAAGTCAGCTATTAGCCAACACATTCTTTTAAAAGCCAGAGAGGGCAACAAAAATAAATAATTATGATCAAGCAGTTCAAAAGCAGGGAAGCACACACACACACCACCACCACCACCACTACCACCACCATCACCACTACCACTACCACAAAATCAACAAGATAACAGGGATTTGCAAACATTGCTCATTTGTAATCTCAACATAAATGGTCTCAAATTCCCCAATTAAAGAAAACAAACTAACAAAATAGATTTTAAAAACACATACATTCATTCCTGCATCAAAGAAACACACTTTAGCATCAATAATATACATAACCTCAGTATAAAAAGATAGAAAGAAGATAACTGAAGCAAACAGCTTTAAGATGTAAGCTTGTATATAACCATTTCACTATCTTTTTTATTTTTTGTTTTATTTTATTTTAATTTTTTAAATTTGTGATTTTTAATTATATAAGATTCATGTTTAAAATAATGGTAAAGAGTGTAGCTGAGTGGTAGAGAATGTTTTCAGCATATGTGTGGCCTTAGGTTTGAGTCCCTGGGCTGTCCATGTGTACACATTCTCCCCAAATACAGAAGAAAATGTACCACAGAGATTGTTTTCATGAAGTGGGTGATATTGGGGTTATTTTTTCTCATTTTTTATTTTTGTAGAATAATGTCTTTTTGTCCATGTATCTTTTTGTTCTAACTCCCTTCCCCCTCCTGACCCCTCCTGGTCAGCCTTCAGCTTTTCTCCTCTCCACACCCAAATAATCTCCCCAGAAAGGGCAAGAGGTCCCAAGATGGATTTGCTCGGCATCAATTCCAGGCAAGTCTGATTTCTTCATCCTAATATAAAGACTGGGTTAGGTGTTCCTCTGGAGAGAATGGGCTCCAAGGTGCCAGTCCATGAACAGAAACACAGTCTGAATTCTCCCCTTGAGGCTCCACATATTACCCATGTCTGTGGACAGCTGGCTATCCTTGGAGGGTCTAGTTCCTTTCCCTCATGGTTCCCAGGTGGCTCTTCTTGATTCAGTGAGCTCCCCAGAGCTCCAGTCAGCCATCACTGT
Source organism: Sigmodon hispidus (assembly GCA_004025045.1). NCBI lineage: Eukaryota > Metazoa > Chordata > Mammalia > Rodentia > Cricetidae > Sigmodon > Sigmodon hispidus. Next base: position 872 of record PVIH01021306.1, on the reverse strand, counting down.
TAGAATTTTCCTCACAGTCCCTATCCCCTTGCTCATATAGTCTCCTCCCGTGCTATCAGCTGGACCAGGGACTCCGTCCAGTGCTCAGCCATGTATCCTTGCCTCTCTACCTTTATTAATTGTTAGATATAAGTTCTGTAATGGCACTTAGGGTGAATATTCATTTGATTATAGGGGTAGTCCTGTTTAGGCAACACCTTCACTATTGGTTGGAGACCTAGCCAGGGACATCCTATGAGTTCTTGGAGGTTTCCCAAGCAGCCAGTTTTTTTCTCTAAACCCACATTGCCTTCCTCTATTAAGATCTCTAACTCGAGCTCATATATCCCAGCCTGGGAGGGAGTGTTGAGCTCCCATTGCTTTCAGTTCTGCTCCCGGGACCAAGTGCTGTCTGCAGAGTCCCAGCACACTCTGGAGCAGGGGCAGGTAAACTCTGCCCGTCACCACACCCACAGTTCCTGCTGAGGGAATTTGCACGGCTACCCACCAAAACCTCGAACTGAGCGAAACCAACAACTGTAGGGGTCTCTGAAAGACAGAATCAGACCCTGACCAGAGAGGTGAAAGGAGACACACAAACCCGAGTGCCACAACTGATCAGGACCCATCTAATGATGAACGACTGAAGTCATGAGCAAACGTCAGTAAAAAAATTACATAATAACACAAAAGACAACATGGTAACTCCAGAAGAGAGTGGCGATCTTACAAATACAAGACCTGAACTGAGCAATGAAGAGGAAACAGAAGGAAGCAACACCAAAAATTCCTTTTTGATGATCATCGAAGCTCTCAAAGAAGATATGAAAAAAAGCCTCGAAGCTCTCAAAGAAGATACGAAAAAAAGCCTTAAAGAAATAGAAGAAAATACA
>PVIH01021305.1:0-30074 GCA_004025045.1 Sigmodon hispidus | reverse complement strand
AGAAACACCCTGGACTGACCCTTCAAACCCCAGTCCAACTATAGGAACACCTGACTCACTCTTGAGGGAGGGGGGAAAGAACTGGATTTGGCCAGAAGTGGAGACTGATCTAAGCATTATTGGGTCAGTGGGACCATAGGACTGTCTGCTCCCTGCCCAGGGAGGAGATGGGCAGTTGCAGAGAAGAAAAATGACCAGAAGTGTTGGGAGGGGGAAGAGACCTTGAATAAGGATGTATAGGGAAAGCTGAACACAAAGAAAATATATGTGTAGCAATCTTATTTGTATTTCTACCCTTGATAAGCCATGCTTATGATTCTTATCCTCTGTATAGTTATTGTTAACTCTTCTGCATTTTAAATTCTTTTTACTGTTTTTTTTTTGATAAATACAAAATAAAGAAAAAAAAATAAAAAAAAAAAGAAAAAAAGAAAAAAGTTCTGCTTTTGTTTCCACAGAAGAATGGAACCATTAGGTTTCTTCCAGGATAATATGGTTTGATTGACCAAGACCCCTGAAGGCAACTGGTTGAGATGATACAGCCTCACAGAGTACTACAGTCAAGATTTAACCATAATTGTGAATTTTCTCAGGGTCCCCATAAGATTGCCAGTGTCCCCAAACAGCAGGAAGTAATATAGAATGCTACACCTAAATTCCCAAAATGTTGTTTACAAATGCTTATTTTTATTATAAATAATTAATGGTCATAGTCAATCTCTTTCAAGGGAAAAAGGGATATGCTATATAAATGATAAAAAGATTATTAAACTTTGATCCAAAAAAACAATTGTTAATCTCAAAATACCTTTTATTGATATGGATTTTAGTTTACTGATACAAATTTAAAGTTAATTTTGTTATACTGTATGTATATTTCTACTTTTGTTTTAGATATGTATATGTAATTTCTTCAAATTGTAATATATAATTAAGAAATAGAGATTAATAGTTAATTATGTGCCAGAGGAATATGCTCTTGGACAATGTAAATATTTGCTACTTCTATTGGTTTAATAAAATGTTAATTGATCAAGTAGCTAGACAGGGAGTAGAGGTGGGGCAATAAGACTAAGAGAATTCTGGGAGGTGGAGGAGCAGAGCAACAGATGCCACTGACATGCAGAAGAAGATGAGAATGCTGCCCTGAAGATAAGATACCAAGCTACGTGACTAAACATAAAAATAATCATGGGTTAATTGAAGAGTAAGAATTAGCAAGTAATAAGCATCATCTATAAGCCAAACAAATTACAATTATTATAAACTTCTGAGTAATTATTTTAGAAGTGGCTGTGGGGCCACAGGTAGGAGAGATGTGTTCAGAGTATAGGCCTAGATGGGTCAGAAACTTCCGACTACAAATAGTGCCCAACATGGAGCACAAACCCATGACCCTGAGATTAGAAGTCTCAGGCTCTATGGACTGAGCTATCTTGCCAATGACTATGGCCATGTGTAGTTCCAGCCTGTGTAGCTTTTTCAAAAATTTATGCCTCAAAGGTTGAGTGCCTCATATTGCATAAATTGTATTTAGCATTATAATAAAACCCAGAATCAGATATTGAAGAAAAGCTGGAATATCAGAGAAAGGAAACAAAACCACAACCAGTTATTACTCAGAAAACTCTTCAGGCTGAACAGGGTAAGTCCTTTCTTCATGGCTTCTCAGCCTGACTGGTTGTTCAGACAAAATGGCTGAATTTCTGCTTTCTCTTTCTTTGTATTTATTACCTCACTTATCTATTTTACTTCCTTGTTTAACTCTTCTAGATCTAGAATTAAAGGTGTGAACTAACACAGCCTGATTGTTAGGCCTTGAATTCTCTGCCTCCTGTGTGATAGGATTAAGGGTGTGGGACACCATTCCCTGACCTTTATGGTTTGGCTGTGAGTGATACTGTTCTATAATATTCTAGATTTATTTTATTAAATATACAATATAGCACCACAATCATGTATGACAATCAAACTTATATTCCTATTGGTTAGGTTTTTTAGATATACAAAATATATTTTATTTAGATAGGTAATCTTTAAACACTGTAAAGACCTACACACTATGGCATTTAAATGTTTTAAGTACTTAAATGTTTCTGGACATTGACACATGTCTGCTTTTGACAGCACAAATCTACTTCAAGAGGGTGATGAGCATTGAAGAATTGCCATCAGGAGTTTACTTTCTTTATACCAAATGTTGGTCAAGTCTTGCCTTGACTGCTTGACTGCTGTATAAACTGGACATGCAGAACCCACAGGAAAGTAACCTCTAGAACTTTACCAAAACAGTCCAAGATGGTCCTTCAGGTTCCTGCTTCTCAGAGAAAAGACATTCTGTAGGACACAGGAAGACATGACTGACAAACTATGTCAGAAGAGGCAGAGCAATCCTTTAAATTTCCTGCTTCATTAAAAGGTATGCCAGACACTGTAGGCCTGTGGGATGAAGAAGGACACCCCAATGTTACAAAGGACCTTTGGGTGACTATGGAGGTATCCAGATGTCTCTGTCATTTCTAGAATTTGGAGGCTGCTTGCACTTTCTGTTTATTCAGGTAATATTATATCCTTTTGTGGTCTTTGTTGCAGGTGAAGACTAGATAGTTATAACTTTTTTAGTTATGATAAAAGGTAAATTAGATATAAAACTTTAGCCTTACAAAAATAGGATAGATGGTAGAAAATTTTCTTTAATTTTGCTAAGTATATTATTGTAACTATAATTTTTGCTTGGTAGCTGTTTTGTTTTATGTAATTTTGCTATGTTAAAATAGAAATTTTTTTTTGATTAGACAGAAAAGCGAAGTGATGTGGGATGTCTTTCTGTACTCTGTGAATGTGCTTTATTGCCATTTGTTAATTAAGAGGCTCTTTGGTGTATGACAAGGCAACTTGGAGGCTGGTGGAAAATCCAAGTGGTAATAAAAGAGAAGGCCAGAGTCAGACAGACATTGCAAGCTAATGCCAAGAAGGCAAGATGTTATGAAATACAAATAAAGCCAAGGAGCCATGTGGCAATTCATAGATGAATAGAAATGAGTTAGTTTGTAAGAACTAGTTGGTAATGAACCTGAGCCATAAACCAAACAGTTTGTAATTAATTTAAGCTTTTGTGTGATTATTTGGGTCTGAGCAGCCCAAATGGGTCTGAAACTTAAGGCTAGGTCAGGCAGAAACTTCTGACTATAGTTTCCCATACTCTGGTGGATAGACATACCTCCATTCACACAAAGGCTTTACGTGTGTGTGTGTGTGTGTGTGTGTGTGTGTCTGTGTGTCTGTGTGTGTGTATGTGTGTGTGTGTGTGTCTGTGTGTGTGTATGTGTGTGTGTATGTGTGTGTGTATGTGTGTGTGTGTCTGTGTCTGTGTGTGTGTGCATGTGCGTGTGTGTGTCTGTGTGTACATGAGGTAAGGGGATCTGTTAGGGAAGTAGAAGTGGGGAGCAACTGGAACTAGATGTGATCTAGATATATTCTGTACATGTATGAAATTGTCAAACAATAAATAAAAACTATTCTTTAAAAACCCATAATAAATTGTCATGTCCTTAACAACTATTATTCTTCAGACCTTTTGTTTTATCCATACCTTCTCCTGATCTTCTGACCTTGTATTAATTCAAAAATAATTCATGTGATGCACCATTAAAACAGATGTGCTTCACAGATAGATTAAAAATATCTTTGAAAATGTTATATATGTATACAATATTTGCATATTCCCCAGCTTCATCTCAGGACCTCCAACACATAGCTCTATCTCCCCACATTCTTTTGTAATTTTCATCGTCTACTTATTTATTTAAGCCCAATTAGTTTATATGTACATAGGCATCATGTAATCTACTAGTACTTTGGGGACCTTCTTGCGGCCACATTCCCAAAGAACAGTGACTCTTTTTTCCCCCCAGAAATCATCAGAGTGCAGAGTGATAACCATTACACCATGAAACCTACATTCCAAGAAATCATCGAATTCCAATAGCTACTAAGTTAGGTCTGGGGATTTGGGAACTCACTTCCTACTCATGCTGAATTTTAACTGGCTTGATCCTATACAGGTTTACAGTTGAACAATAACTATACCATGCCCAGAAGATAGTTTCACAGCATTCCTACTCATCCTCCAGCTCTTCCATTCTTTCTTTCTCTTTCATAAACTCTTTTCCTCTCTCTCTCTCTCTCTCTCTCTCTCTCTCTCTCTCTCTCTCTCTCTCTCCTCACCTCTGTGTGTGTAGGGGGTTATTGATGTAGATGTACCATCTATGGCTGAGCACACAGAATCACTTATTTTCAGCCCATTGAACATCAATAAATCTTTGTATTCACAGGCACCCTACACAGTAAAAACCTTCTTTCCTCATAACAAATATTAGAAGGCAGTATGACAACATAACCATTTAGAGGAACAACAACAATAGGGCTTCCCCAGAGCCTACTTTAGGAGCTCCCTGAATAGGTAGAAACATGTCTAACCAAGGAAACAAAAGAACCCTGTTTTAAGAGCTGTAAAACATTAGAGAAAGAAACTGAGGAAAACAAGAAAAGATGAAAAGAACTCCCATGCTCATTGATTGGCAGGATTAATATTGTGGAAATGTCCATCCTATCAAAAGCAATCAATAAATAATGCAACCACAAACAAAACACCAGGACCTTTCTTCAAAAACATGGGAAGAAGTTCTCAAGATAAATATGGAGGCACAAAAGACGAAGGATATCCAGATATCCTTAATACAAAAATATTGCAGGCGGTATAATCATATATAATTTCAAATTCTTACAGAGCCATAGTAATAAAAACAGCATAATATTGTCACAAAAATAGATGCGTAGATTAATGGAATAGAATAGAAGGCCCTGGAAAACTACATCTAGCTACAGCTGCTTGATCTATGACAAAGACTTCAAAAATAGAAACTATAAAAAAGACAGCCATCTTCAAAAAAATGGTGATGGAAAACCTGCTTTCAACATGCAGACAATGAAACTAGATCCTTAACCTCTCACCATGCAGGTAAGGTCTTGTTAACAAGATATAAAATTAACATATTAACAGCAGTCCCATCCTATCACCAAATACCCAGCCAAACATGGTATTTTTGTTTTTAATGTCTGAATTTTATTATATAGCATTATAATTATTTGTTTTAGTAGTGTAAGGACTGATTGCTTAGAAAAGCAGGATTAACATATTACTAGAGAAAGTGTGTGAATGCCTGTTTTCATGAATCCCATGCCATGTTAGAATTTTATCATTTTAACTATAAAATGATTACAAGCACCATAAAAAAGTAAGGTTAATTCCTTATCCTGACTTTCACTTAGTTCCTATTGAGGTGATTTTCTTACTGATTTGTAACCATACTTTATACATTTGTCTTTGTCCTCAAATTGTCACACTTTGGCAATTTTGCAATTATACCTGAATTTTCTAGTTGATACTGATCAGAGCATTGGAAAGAAAGTTGTTAATGGTAGGTTTATTTGTATTTTGGCTAGAGATTATCTTCCTAGGAGAAGGCTGATCTTTTCATTCCCATCATAATCCTTTCTCTTTATACTATCTATAGTAATGTTTAATTCTATGTGCTTCAGACATTTTTTGTTGATGCATTCATTTTTTCATTTGTTTACAGTAAAGTTTTTCTGCTCTCATAATTCCAAATTTCAAGGTGGATTTAATTATTTAACTAATTTTTTCTTATACCTTTATCATTTAAATTTTCATTAAAAATATTTAACTCAAATTGAAATTATTGTAAATCACATTTTAAATGTACCTTCTTACCCAAAACTGATAACTAATTGTTTCATTGTTTTTGAGTAAATCTTTTCTCAATGATTCAAAATGCTATGTCACTTAACTGAAATATTTGAAAGTTAACTAATTTATAAATATGTATTTTAAATATGTATATGTGCATATATATCAATATAACAAAAATGGAGACCTAAGAAGATGACAAGTTTTAAATGAGTGGGAAGAAGGCAGTTTATATCAGACTGATGGGTGCTCCACTGAAAACAGGAAACAAAGGGAAACTGTTGAGAATTTGTCAGGAATAAACCATGAAAACTCTTTAAAGGGAAAAGATAGAAATTTTGCCCAGCCCACATATCTGCTGAAGGTTAGTTAATATGCCAGATATTAGAGATGGCCTTTGAGTTTAGTGAGCTCTACCCTCAGACCCTCTGTTCCTTCTGTGTCGTGGGTATTTTGGCTACATGCTGCTGCTGAAGAAAAAGGCAGGATATATTCTATGACTCTAAGAAGTTCACATTTCCATTGATTATGCTTTTTGTGTTGTGTTGTAATTGGCTGCTGATGTGCCCAGTTTTCATCTTGAACTCTGGCCTTAGGACAATACTCATCAGGCATTTATGTTCTCACCCTCAAAATTAGATTACACTTAATCTCATCTTATTTTTTAAGATGTATGGATGTTTTGCCTACATGTATATCTATATACCATTTGCATGCCTGGAATCTATGGAGGTCAGAAGAGGGTGATGGATTCCTGGCAATAGAGTTTCAGGAAATTGGAACTGCCATGTGGTTTCTGGGAATTGAATCCAGATCCTCTGGAAGTAAAGCCAATGTTTTTAACTACTAATCATTATATATATATATATATATATATATATATATATATGAAATCTCTCTAGACTCTAGAGTAGTTCTTGATGCACAGTGGCTTCTGTTTAATAAATGTAAGATGAATTCTATAAAATTAAAATCCTTTTATTTCCAGAGTCATTAACACGCAAATCCACCTTCCTTCCAAGAGAGATAAAATCTATGGAAGGAGAATCTATTGCTGCAGATAAGTAACTTTCTTCCCTACTCAGTCTCTTTCCAGGGCTACCATCATGGGGCCTTTGGCTTCTTGCTGCTTTCTACTGACACTCTTGTTCTCATTCCTCACTTCATCTTTTTATTTTCTTCTAGAGTTAACTTGTGTTCATTGTATCAGTCATCTCTAACCTTTTAAGTGCTCTGATTGGGTTTTCCAATGGCAAGCCTAGCAGTGGTGGGGTTCATAGAGACGAGGACACAGTGGTCAGGGTATTATTTCCTTAGTTTCATAGGCCAATGAGATTCCTCTGCAGAAAGTTTCCAGTCCCTGCCTCTGAAGGCTCTAATACCTTCCTCTCCTTCTGTCTTCCACTATCTCCTCTTGTTTCTCTTACATATTATGCTGTTGGCTATCTGGCAAGTAACAGCAGCCCTGGGTTACTGACAAATTATCATGGATCCTATGTGATCCATCCACTTATTTTTGAATATTGCAAATAAAGCCTCTTTATAAAATATTTTAAATGTACCATTGCTTTGTGTGATATCCATGTTTGCCCTCTGCAGAGCCAGTGTAAGTTAGAGTCATTAGCTGAGGTGGGCAGCCCTGGAAAATGTTTAATCCTAGAAGAATCCAATAGTCTGAAAGGTAATCTTGAATACTAAAGTGATACCTTGTCAGAATGCTTTGAGAAAGCAAGAGAGATAAAACTTAGATACCTTAAAAATAAGTTGTATTTATTATTTTTGTGGGAATGTATATGCTTATGAATGTGATGTAGCATGAATCCTAATTGGTCTTAATAATAAGAACCCAGAGCCAAATATGGCGGTAAATGCTGAAATATCAGAGAGACAAAAGAAGCAAACCAGTCACCTCTTACCTCACCAGCTCCTCAGAGAAAATGAGTTTTTAGCTTTCTTTTTGGCTGAGGAGTTGCGGAATTAAGTGGTGGCTGTGGCTTGCTCCTTTGTCTCTCTAATCTTTTAGTACTTACCACAGTATCTAACTCTGGGTTTTTATTATTAAGACTAATGAGAATTCAAGCTACAGTGTGTATGTTTATTTAGTGCATGTATTGTGTCTGTGTGTTTGTACATGCATGCACTCCTGGAGACTTAAAGAAGGCATCAAGTATCCTACTCTTAGCACTGTCCAGTTATATTTTGGAGACAGAGTCTCTTGCTGAACCTGGGGCTCAGCTGATGCTAGTAATCCCCGCTGGTCCTCCTTTTGCCCCATCAGCATTGGAGATAAAGGTACAAGTGTGACTATCTATATTCAGTTTTTCATGTGGGTGCTGGGATCTAAACTAAGTTCCTAATGCTTGAACACCAGTGCTCTTACTAAGCTGTCTTGCTAGTCTTGTGTTTAATTATTTTTTTTAATTTACCTTGCCTGAACATTTGTCAATTATGTGCTAAGATTTTATAGTTTCCTTTACTTTTTAAACAATTTTCCAAGAAATTTTATTTGCTGTTATTATCTGATAATGTCCACCCAAGTAAATAGCTCTGTCCTTATACATTAGCTCAACTGCAAAAGTTCTTCACACATTTCAAGGGAATAAAATAAATCTCACCTCTTTGCTTTGCATTACTTACTGGCTCATGGAAAGCATTCTTAGGTGGTTGGTAACATGCTTATCTCTATATTATAGATAAAAATGTTCTGGACATTTCTACTTATTATTTTTCATTCATAAATGTTTATGAGAGCCAAGTAAGTAAGAGACTCCCTGTAAGTTAAATGCTGAGGAATCAGAAGTAAATATAACAATAAGTTAAGTAACTGCAATAAAGACCAATGGGTTATAAAAAGTGAGCCTCATTAAATATAAAATTGCTTACAAAGGAATAGGAAGAAACTCTTTGCCTTCACCATGAGCTTTTCAAATATTACTGACAGAATCAAAAAGATTGGGTCCAAACTTGTACATATTGATTATTAAAGTTTTAAGTTGTTCTCATTATGTATGAATTAACCTCTTCCATATTCTGAGACTTCTTTTCAGACTATCTTTATAATGTTGCCTAAGTTGTTGAACTTGGCATATCACACTCAGACAGTATAATCTAAAAATTTGATTTTGATCTAAAAAAAACCCCCATATACTGTATAAAGATTTACAATAAATACTTATATGTGTTAACCCATGGTGTGTGAGCTATTGAAATAATGGCAACTGGTGTTTGATATTACTTATTTTAGAATTGATGATACTGAAATATTTTTTATGCATTGAGCACTTTTTTTTTTTTTGCATTGAGCACTTTTATTTCTCTGAAGAAACAGTGTTGCCTAATTACTCCTCACTGAGTAGACTTTAGCAGGCAAGTTTTATGTGCTGGGCATGAGGAACTCTTATGCTTTTAAGATACTATTTAATTCATGAGTTTGCTGTTGCTCTTGTCTTTTTGTATTTTCTACTGGCATTCGTCTTCATTAATAATAGAAGACTTTCAGTCTTAACACGCTGCTTTTCTTCACTGAAGTGCTTTGAGAGTCATCTGAAGCTGCTTCAGAGCATGCACTTTGAAAGATATCCTTTTATAAGGGAGAAACAGAATATTTTAACAAGTCCTGAATGAGGAAAAATATTTAATTTAAATAAAATATAGATAGCCAAATAATAGATGTCAAATAATAAGTTATTTTATCTTTAGTGATGTTCATAGGTTGCTTATTTCTCCTTCTAAACCAAAGGATGTTGACATTCTTGGGAGTTATGTGGCTCATTTCCTGTTACTTGTATTTTTAACCAAGTCCTATCACTATCCAGTGATAATCAAGGACATTTTCAAATGTTTTATAATTCAGTAAATATTAGCAAGAATAATTTCTAGATTGTTTATCATTAAAAGCAAAAAGATCTTATCCTCTAGAAAAATATATTAAGAACATAAGGTATTAAAATGTTCATTAACACTTGTTGCTTTGTTTTCTGACACAAATGTTTCCATTTGTTCTTATACATAAGATAGTGTTACATTTGAGAAGCAGAGGGCCTGGAATAATTAATAAATGGTATAAAACACATTTAAAAGCATAAACTTTAATCCCAACACTCCAGTGTGGGAAATAAAAACAAAAATAACTAGACTGATTATTCAGTGATTAACAGTACAGTTGAGTATGCAGTATTTATACCAGGAAGCTACAGAGCACAGCAATACTACAGGTGTCCAGTCTTAATCCTATGACTTCATGGGAAGGGACATTTTCCCTTAATTTGGGTCAAACTGATCCTTACACAAGTAAGACTCAAGCAGTGTTAAATGAACACATGAATGATGTCAATTTAATTTCTGTTTCTATTTTGTAAGTGTTTAAAAGTAAATAAATAAAACATCAGGACTTTTGTTAAAAGTATTTAATTTTTTTTAGTATTTAAAATTTTTATTGAAGTGGTTAATTAAAACCTTCATTCAAGAACATCAGACACATTTTCCTTCTGAACAAAGACAAAGCCTGTTTTCCCCCTCTGATTCTTAAATTAACTTCGCTAGGGAAATGGTTTTAAATAGTAATAAATATTTAATTAAGAAATATCTTTATTTTTTAAACTATACATTTTGTCCAGACTTTAATGCTTTCATTTTAAGAGAGTAGTCTTCTAAGAGAAGCCAAGTACATCTTTATAAAGCCAAAAATATGACTGCCTACACCTCATTAATATGTCCCTGGCATCAAGAAAAGCATTTTATTTTAGGTAACTTTACAAACAGTCTTGCAAGACTGCTGGTCATTGGCTTTCTTCCCACAGGTCCATTTAAGTTATCATATAACTTATTGGTTTATTTTTTTTATTTTTTTATTTTTACAAAATAGAGGTTTTTCTTAAATACAAAACATATTTATCTTTGACTACTTACAGTTTTCAAGTGTGATTTTAATTTTCTTATGGTACTTAGTTAACTTTACAACAAGAAAAGACTCTTTTCTTGACTAGATAAATCTAAATGTAATCTGAAGGCTCCAAGATTTATCTGAGAGTACCCAAAAAATGAAGCCATGTTTTCTCAAATTCCCAAATTGTCTAAGCTTAGGTTTTTTTTCCATCCTAATTACTGGAAATTAGACTTAATTACTTTTGAGAGTTTTCCTGTGAGCTGTGTCCCATATGTTCAGGAGCAGGTGACCTCCTGAGCACAGCACTGTCTCTGCCACTGGCCATCCTCAAGAGACCACTAAACATATGGTCTCAGATCTCTTCCTTTCCGAGTGTGGCAACAGCCACTATTGTCTTTTGATATCAAACAAGTGTGACACCTTTTTCTTCTTTCTCAGAAACAATGAGGAAGATGCTTTCCTCCCTACAGCACAACTAAAGCCAAGTGAAAATGGTAGCACAATACCAAAAATTCAGGCATCAGGAAAAGTGCAACAAAGAAATGAAGCATCATTGTTAAACTGCTGCTTTGGGAGCAGAGAACATGGAATAAGGTAGAGCTGGGTCTTGAGGTAGATCCATTCTGTTTTCTGAGAAACCACCATATTGTTTCCAAAGTAGCTATACAAGTTTGCAATCCCAAATGCTATGGAGGAGGGTTGTCTTTGCTCCACATCCCCTCCAGCATGAACTGTGACTTGTGTTTTTTATCTTAGTCATTCTGACAGATGTAAGATGGAATCTCAGAGTCATTTTGATTTGCATTTTCTTGATGGCTAAGGATATTGAACATTTACCCAATTCTAGGCCATTTAATATTCTTCTTTTGAGAATTCTCTGTTTAGATTTGCACTCCATTTTTAATTGGATTATTTTGTTTGATGATGCCTAGGTTCTTGACTTACATATTTTGGAAACTATCACTCTGTCAGTTGTGGAATTGTCAAAAATCTTTTCCCATTCTGTAAATTGCTGTTTCTGTTCTGTTGATGTTATTCTTGCCTTATGGAAGCTTTTCAGCTTAATGAAGTCCCATTTATTAATTGTTGTGCCTGTGCTATTGTTCTGTTTGGGAAGTTGTCTCCTGTGCAAATGAGTTCAAAGCTATTCCCTGATTTTTCCTCTATCAAATTCAGTGTATCTAGTTTTATGCTGAGATCTTTGATCCACTTGGACTTGAGTTTTGTGCAGGGTGATTGATAAGCATCATTTGTTGAATATGCTTTTCTTTTCACTGTATATTTCTTGATTCTTTATCTGAAATTGGGTGTCCCTAGATGTGTGGGTTTACATCAGTGTCTTTGATTCTATTCCATTGCTCAACCTGTCTGTTTTTATGCCAATATTACATGATTTTTATTACTAAATCTCTATAGTAGAGCTTAAAATCAGGGATGGAGATAATTTCAGTAGTTCTTTTATTGTATAGGACTGTTTTAGCTATCTTGCAATTTTGTTTTTCCATATGAAGTTGAGTATTGTTCTTTTAAGATATGTAAAAAATTGTGTCAAAATCATGATGGGAACTGTATTGAATCTGTAGATTGCTTTTGGTAAAATGGCCATTTTTATTATGTTAATTCTACTGGTACATGAGCATGGGAGATCTTTCCATCTTCTGATATCTTTTTCAGTTTTTCTTCAAAGACTTGAAGTTATCATCCTACAGGCCTTTCACTTGCTTGGTTAGAGTTAACCAAAGTTTATATAATTTGTGGTTATTGTGAAGAATCAGGGGGCTCAAAGTGGGTACTTGTGGATCTTACTGGGAAGAAAAAACAGAATAGATTTCATGGGTGTGTAGAGGTGGGAATAGGTGGGGGGACTTCAGAAGGGAGAAAGTACTAGGAAACATTATTAAAATTGGGATAAATTTTGAGGGTAATGTAGAAATCTAGTGCAATGGAATCTTCTAGGAACTTATGAAGGTAGCCCTAGTAAAAAATCCTGGTAATGGGGGATACAGAGCCTGAATTGGTAATTTTCTGTAGTCAGGCAAGGCTTTCAGTAGTGGGACTGGGATACTAACCCAGTCACGAAACCTTTTACCTACAATTTGTCCTGTCTGTAAAATGTATTAGGGCAATGATGGCATAGAACTTGTGGGAGTGGCCAACAAATAACTGGTCTAACTTAAGATCCATGCCCTGAGAGAAAGCCTATATCTGACTGTGGTGGGGATGTTTGTCTGTATGGATGAATATCATTCTGTAAATAAAGGAACTGTTTTGGCCATGTTGTGGCAATATAGGTAGGCGGGGAAATTGAGGTTCAGGTAGGAGTAGGGCAGAGCCAGACAGACTTCATCCAGTCACCAAAGAAGAAACTTGTAAGGGACCCAAGTGAGTTATGGGTCACAAGCCACATGACCAGGTAGATTAACGGAAATGGAGTGAATTAAGATGAAAGAGCTAGTTAGCAATGAGACATAGGCCAAATGGGATGAAATTAATATAAGCATCTGAGTCTTTTTTTGGGGGTGGGATAAATGTGTCAGCAAGCAGATCAGACTTCTGGCCAGGATGGGGTCAGAAACCTTGTACAGCATCTGACACTATCTGGAGAGCCAGGAACCAGAGGCTAAATAGCCCAGAGACTTAGGATAGAAGCAAACACATCTGATAATAAAAAAAAAAAGACTAGCATAATGGTCATCAGAGAGGCTTCATCCATTGACTGATGGGAGCAGTTGCATAGACTCACAGCCAAAAATTAGGCAGAGTACAGAAAATCCTGTAGAATAGAGGGAAGAATTGTAGGAGACAGAGGGACCAAGGACACCACAAGAAAATGGCTCATGGAATCAATTAAGTAGGGCTCATAGTGGCTCACAGAGACTGAAATGACATTCAGGGACCCTTGGATTTGAACTAGGTTCTCTGCATGTACATTATGGTTGTGTATCTTGGTGCTTTTGTGGGATTCCTAACAATGGGAGCAGGGGCTGTCTTTTGCCTGCTTTTAGCACTTTTTTTCTCCTAGTGGAGTGTATCATCCATCTTAATATGAGGGATGTGCCTAGTCCTTTTACGACATGATATGCCATGTTGAGTTGATACCACTGGGAGGCTGCTCTTACCCAAAGGGAAATGAAGGAAGAGTGAATCTAGGGGAGAGGAGGTGGGAATGGGGATGTGGGGAGAGGAGGGAGGGGAAACTGTGATTGGGTGTAATATATGAAAGAAGAGTAAATAATAAAAGAGCTTTAACAAGTAAAAATTTGTGTTCAGTCTAACTCACTGTTGTCAGTTCTCATTCCTGATTCATATTAGAGCTAATCTAAGGTGCCTGGCAATGAGAAGCTATAGCCTTTTTAAAGAAATACTCTGTGACTAACCTTTGGAGCAACCAAAAATCTCTGTTGGCACCATATCCCAACAGGGTTTCTCTGCCATCATCAGGGCCTGGTTTGTATTCAGTCATCTTGGTGAGTATAGGCTGACTCAGCCAGTTAGTCTATCTTCTTTGAAGTGCTAGGAAAAAAAAATGGGGCTAATGATACTTTCTTTCTATCCTTCTGCTTCTGTTTTCTATGTCACTCATTCATTGAGATAGGTAACTGCAAATGTCTGGTGACTGACACGATATAGTTTACTCTCACCTGTGAAAGAAACAACTTTTTAAAATTAAAAATTCAATCTTGGCTAGTAGTAACTCACAAACTTTATACCAACAGCTGTGGAACATCGATGGGACCGGATTAGGCCCACTGCATAAGAGAGACAGTTGTGTAGCTTGGTCTGCTTAAGTGGCCCCTGGCACTGGGATCAGGATCTATCCCTGGCTCATGAACAGGCTTTTTGGAGGGACACTTTGCAAGCCTTTGATGCAAGGAGGAAGGCATTAGACTTGCCTTAACTGAATGTACCAGGATTTGCTGCCTTCCAGTGGGAGGACTTACCTTTTTGGAGAAGATGATTCGGGGTGTGGGAGGTAAGGCTGGGGGAGAGTTGGAGGAGTGATGAGGTTGGTATGCAAAATGAATACAATTTCTTAAAAATATAACTGGGTAAACTACTATCAGGTAAGTGTTCTCTTTAGGCACATAATATATCAGTTAATAATCATTTGTTTTAAATATCAAAAATGTGTTTCAAGTAGAAATAAATATAATTGCTCAAAAAAAATCAATCTTGGGAAGCCCTCCCTCCAAGAGGGTTTCCTCTTGTTTATATTAATTAGCCTCAGATTTCTATTCTTGAAAGATTTGTAATGGATTACCTCACTGAATTCAGTTTTCTTTTCTCTAAGCAATGGGCTAATACTATTATTTTTAGTAAAAAATTGAATTCTTTCCAATACTGTGTAACTACTCATAAACTTAAGTAGCTTATTTATTTTTACTTTTTGTATAAAAGCCTTTTACTTTTTAGAAACTACACTCTGTGTGGCTCTCCCTTCTCTTATCTTGATCCATATCTCCATTATTTATATTTTAAACAATAACCTCATTGTAAATAAATTGTAGACTTTTAGGAAGCCCAGTCAATTGGTTAATTTTATGGCATCTTAAAATTTGTGTAGCTTGTTTTTTTACCTAATTTTTTTTTTTACAGCTTTGCTTTTCTCAATCTTTCAAACTTTTTAAGGCTGACCTGCCATACTGTCAAGGCAGTAGGATAGATTGGTCATGAAAACTTTCAAAATTGTGAGACATAGCCATCACTAGAGAAGTTTCCTTCTGAAGCAGATGGTAACAATACAGATTCTTAGAGCCAGCATAGAGTACAAAGTGACAGATTTTGGAACACTCAGCCCTAAATGAGATGTCTCTATTAAATCTCTTCACTAGGGGCTCAGAGGATCCCATAGAAGAGAAGCTAGAAAAAGTGTAAGGCCAGAGAGGGTAGAAGACACCTAGAAAACAAGACCCTCTAGTCAAC
Source organism: Sigmodon hispidus (assembly GCA_004025045.1). NCBI lineage: Eukaryota > Metazoa > Chordata > Mammalia > Rodentia > Cricetidae > Sigmodon > Sigmodon hispidus. The sequence goes on along the minus strand of PVIH01021305.1, from coordinate 14,496 downwards.
TGCATTGGTTCACATATGAACTCACAGAGATTCAGGCATCATGAACAGGGTCTACACCAGTTGAGGTCCTAGAGCTAAAAGAAGTGGACACATGCCCCAATCCTGAACCAAGAAGCAATTTCTAATTGATAACCACTTGCAGATAAAAATTTTGTTTTCTCCAAGAGAATCTCACTCAGGAAACAAACTACTCTTAAAGGTAGGCAGCATGCCCATCAGTAGATAGCCAACAGAAAATGAACTCCATGGCATCTCTGGAAGTTCCCTGTCTTACAATGTAATGCCAAGGTTTTCCCTTTTTCAAAATTAATTTAATTTTTTATTCTTATTTTATTCCATGCACACATTTCTTATTTTCTTCAGGTTTTTGTGTGTATATATTATGGCACACATAACAGTTTAGTGTGTTAATGAGGTTTATGAGTGTGTGAATGAGTGGATCTGTTTTTACTGCCTTTTCTTGGCCTCTTTTCCCTCAGTTCACTTGTTCTGTCCTATTCTAATGTGTTAATTTTTATTTTGTATTATTATATTAATTTTCTCTCTTAGAAGCCTATTTCTTTTCTAGTGAGAGACAGAAAGGGGATGGATTCAGGTGGGGAGAGGAAGAACTGGAAGAAGTAAAGAAAGGGAAAATGTAATCTGAGTACAATATGTGAGGAAAAATTATTTTCAATAACAGAAAAACAACTCAATAAACAATAAAAGAAAAAAATGATATGACATGGTCACTGTGTTATGTAACATTGGAAGTAGAGATAGAATTTTAATCATGTTTTTATACATAAGCACATGACTTTAAATCCTCAGGGCAAGAAGACTTACATAGTGGAGTCCTAGATCAAAGATTGTTGCAGGTGATGAAATGTTCCTTGTAGGAGGAAACATGAACAAGTGAGCAGGGTCATAGTGTATCAGGACTTGGAGATCCTCGTCAATTTATCTGCTGTTATTGCCAATACAGACACCACCTCAAAATTAAAAAACTGCTCTAAATAAGTCATGTTTCTGGCCAAAGCCCCCTTATAAGACATAAGGCACTATTCTTCTTTTTATGAGTTAATTACTTCAGGTATTTACCAATGTAATGGAAGTATAACTATTTGTCTTAGTCAGGAAACAGATGTTCATTGTGAAAAGAATCATAATTATAGAAAATAGCAAATATATTTCTTGTGTGTGTAAGACTGTAAGATTCAATTCCTATGTATTACATAGATCATTTCTATTTTTTTAACTGTCACTTCATATTATGATTAGGCAACTTCTCATAGGTTGCAAATAACAAGAACTTGGAGAATTGCTGTTATTTGACTTATTTCTGCACTTAGTGGTGTGTAGACAAATGCAAGCTGATTGGATTACTGGGGTATCTTTAATGAACTATCTAACACTATCTTTTTCTACCTCCACTAATTTCTATTCACTTACAGTGAATATGTTAATACTATTAATACTGTGAATATAACATCAATTAACACATAGCTTAGACTTCCAAGTCTCTGTTCTTAGAGTATCGATAATTTTAAATTCTTTCTTTATTCTTTTGTATTGTTGATACAATCTGTTGAGAATAAATCAGATAATGTAACACAGGAACATTTAAAATAATGTGTTTATTTGCCACACTATGTAATTTCCAGTAGACTATATATGTTTACTAGAAGATAATGTTGATGAACAGGAAGGCAAAATACATGCTCCATAGAGGACTGATGCCAGGATAAACAGCAATAGATCATTCACAGTTCTCAAGAACTAGACAGTCCAGCACTGTCACCCAAGAGAAAAATCAGGCAAGGAGTCAATACCTCTCCTCGTGTCTATACTTGATGCCTATTAGGGTCATTGCTGGTTTCTGTGATGACAGACATTAGCTAGTTGCTGAGCTATTTAGTCATTTCATTCTGGTTCCAGCACCCTTTTGTGGTTGCAGGCTTGTGAGTATGACAATTCTACACTTTCATTCACCCCAAACAACTTTCTCTAGACAAGTATAGTGTTTTCCCCTTTACTTAAGTTTATGGAGAATGAGTCAATAATAGCAAAACATTTGTATAAAATCTCAAGTACAAACTCAGCCTCAAGGCACTTGAGGAAACAAAGGTTCTTGTGCTCATTCCTTTATTCTTTCAGCAATATTGTTAACATAAGGAGGCCTTAGAGTAGAGAGTAGAGGTATTTCATGATACCCAAGTCATCTGAGAGCACAGAAAGGGGATGAGAGGTAAAGATTAAGGACACAGAGGAACAGGTCTTTTTTTTTTTAAATAGAGGCAGGTCTTGTTATGTAGTCCAGGCTGGCCTACAACTTCCTGTTAAGTCAAATTGGTCTCCAACTGATAATCCTCCTGTCTCAGCTTTTGTGGGGCCATGATAATGTGTGCCACTATCCCTGTCTGAAAAATATCATTTGTTTGTTTGTTTGTGTGACATTGCCCTGGCTGGCTTGGTGTATAATATTTAGCCCAAGGAGATATTAAAAATCAGTGGCAATCCTGAGTTCTGAGATCATAGCTGTGTATATGCCAATACAACCTGATGAATTAGACCTTGAAGATAAGTAAAGAGTTTTTTTTTTTTTAATTGTCAATGTGGCTCTCTGAGCCCATTGACACAATTATACTCATAAAAAAGGAACAGTATTGTTGAAAACATAGAATCATTAAAGATTAATTGTGAATTGAAAATTGGTTGTGAGAAGAGCTGCCTAGAACATGAAATAAGGGCAGTCTGTTACTGGCTTTGTATTCCACACTTCCCACTAAGACATTGCTATGGATTTTACTGATGGTTACTTTTAAAGGCAGTGAATTATTCTGTTCCTTGGCTGTAGACTCATGTGACAATCCTACTTCTCTTTACTGATGACAGAAGTATGTTGGTATTGGGTGAGTTTTGCTAAACTAATGAGGACAAAACCAAATAAATTGCAGGACTGGAATAATACATATAACACAGATTTCACATAATGGATATCCAATGACTCACTGATGTTTGGGTTTTGTGAACTCAGACACACACTATGTGGATATGTGTGTATGTATGATCTTTTGGTCTTAATATACAAGTGTGCTAGAGTGGAGTAAAACTCCTTTATGCCTTTGTTCACTATTATGTTAACTGAATTCCTTTTCATGCTTCTAGAAGACATAAATAACAGGCATAATATGTATATATTTCTTTGGTTCATTTCTCCCTTAGCCAGTGGGAAGAAATTTAGTTCATGTGCAAAATAGAAGCATAGTAGAACCATAATAAAAGATAAAATCCTTGAAAAAGAAGCTATTGCTAGTTTTCCTTCAGGATTTAACTCATCATTTCTAATACAGCAGTGTGAATACCTTCTTTTCAAGGGCTATAGAAGGCAGCTTTGAGTATTCCTGTTCATTTATTGTCATAGTCATTTTCTTGACATGAAGGAAGGCTCTGGGTTCCATGGTAGAGTTAGAAAGGGTCCTGTTGTTAAGGAAAAGCATGAATACTATTACTCAGTAAATAAGGAGGTGGCAAATCACCTGGGGTAATTGTTGGTGTCAGTTCCTGGCAACAAGACTATCAAAGTGAATAATCTAGGTAAACTGTAACCTTATTTAAAATATAAGCTAGCATAAGATGTGGAGTTGGGCAGCATGAATAAAAGAACTGGCTAGCTTCTTTTATTCCTTTCTTTGTAATCTTATCCACAGTATCTTTTCTACTGTTTTCTGTGCAAATTTAAATCTTAGGATCTTACAGTATCTTGTTATTCTGGGCTTAGGATGCCTTGACATGATTGTATTTAAGTTACAATTTTTTCATGACTCAGTCCAGTAATTATCCAACTGTGTAAATATATTTAGATTTGCTCTAAAGATTTATTTTCCTTTGCAAGCCAAATATTGTCTTGCAGCAGGTGCAGTTGCTGAGGTCTTATGACTATAAATCCTTGGTGGAGATAGTTTTCATTCTCTGAATACCATTATTCTGCTATTGATACTTATAAAACCCAAGAAGATAGATCTTATGGCCAAATATCCATTTCTACCAAGTCAATTTTTTTTGTGGGGGGATATGGGACTGCCTAACTTTTCTGGGTATACATATGTGTCTACTAGGTTTGCTTCAGTTAAAAATAACTCATTTATTTAATGTCTCTCTGTGCTTTGACAGTCATTTGGCTCTTAAAACACAATTTAACTATATTTGCTGCAAATAAGTGTAATCAATTAGGGGAGTATTCCAAAGTACTTTTTTTTAACACGTACTACCCAAGCTCCACTTAAAATATAATTTAGATGAATAAAAGGAAAAAAATGAAACCAGTATTTTCTGGTGTTCATAGTCGTAACTTACATTTCCAGAAGTAAAAACTATTTACAAAACTCTGAATCATGTCCCAAAGGTTCTGTTTTGCTTCCCTTCCTCTTTCTCTCTCCCTCTCTTCCTCTTCCATTCTTTGATTTCTCATCCCTATATTCCTTCTGTCCCTGGCCCTCTTCCTCTTTCTGCTGTTTCTGTCTCTTTCATTGATAGAAGCTATGAAATGTTAAGTTTTCATATTGACCTTTACTGTGCAAACCTCGAATCATGAAAGCTCTCTTCTCACAACTCATTTTGAAGATTCAGACTTTCCTCTGGAAGGGTGGGTTCCAATTTTTATCTCTACCCTGACTTTATTATAGAGATAACATTTAGTATCCTGTTATTTGACATTTTTTTCAATATTCCTTGTTTTCAATTCTGTTAACTTTTGTGTCTCTATAGTCACAATACTTAAAAACAAAACACCAGGGAAAAAAGGTTTATGTAAGCTGATGGCTTCAAAAGTTTAGTTCATTGTTGCTTATCTCATGCACTTGGGTGAAGTATCATTGGGATTAAAGTTCCTGGCAGCAGACAGCTGTTCATATTATGGAAGATCAGGAAGCAGAGAATGAAACTGAAACCAGGGAAGAGCACAACTTTCAAAGGCTAATGACCTTCTGAAAGCTAGACACCTTATCCTAACAGTTCCAGAGTCTCCAGAAACAAGGACACCACCTGAGGACTGAGCATTTAAATACATCTAAATTGTGAGGCTATGACATAGAATATTCAAAGCATAACATGATCAGAAGTCTTCAAAAGCAAAACCAAATGAAGTTAGCATTCTTGCCTCTGTTTCTCAGCTGTGTCTGCTCTTTACTCCCTTTATTCACTCAATTCTGAGATCTACTAGCTTGGCCTTTCCTCCTTCCCCTGCTTCCCTCCTTCCTTTATCCCTTTGCTCATTTATTCAGTCCATACAAATTAAATGTTTTTTATTTGAGTAGTAAAAATCTTTTCATGTTTCTAGATATTCAGACATCAACTTGGCATCTATCTACTTGACTCTTTGCTTTCTTTCCAGAGAGAACAGCTCAATGGTTCCTCATCTAAAACTTTGTGTTCAGGCTTTTACTTTTACATACCCTCTTCCTACAAACCTCTCATCCATCCTACATGCTCTTACTAAAATAGCTTTACAAGATTAAAATGAAACAAACCTGTTTCGTTTTGAGTAAGTTACTCTTCACTTTAGAAAGCCATACTTGGTCTTTGGAAAACAGAAGTGCAGCCAGGTAGAGAGGAGGATTTCTTCTCTCTTCTTTGTCCTTCTCAGGCCAAGGGCTTCTTCTATGAATCAGTTCCTGCCCCTCTTTTTAACACACCACCCTAACTTTTCTCATAAGCTTTTCCCATGACATATGCACTGCTATTGGAGTAACTTCCAGGTAGTTTACTTTGCTTATTCTTTTCTCAAGACTCAGACTGCCTCACTCTACCAGTAGATAAGTCAATGATAAAGCTGGTCTGGGGCCTCTAGGCTGAGATTGATGTATGTTTCTCTTTGATAGGCAGATAGTTTTTCATGTGCTATAATATATTGTTATCTTTTTCATTTTTGTACAACCATTTGAAAATATATAAAGTAATTTTTGGTTTTAGGCTTTTGACCATATAAAAGCAGGTGACAAGTAGATTTAGCTTGTTGCCTATATTTTGTAGGCTTCTGTTCTAGAAAGATTTTTCTCTTACATAGCTTTTAACAGTAATTCACATGTCTGATATTTGTAATATGCTAATTTGTAAGGCATTTAAAGTGCATTTTTTAACTTTACTGCAATTAGAATCCATGGAAAGCAGGACTTATATCTCTTTTTCTTCTTTTTCTTTTTCCCCTCTCTTCACAACTAGAAACACCTGAGAGAGAAACTTAGAAGAGAAATAGCTGCTTTGATCATGCTCTTGGTGGGTTCAGACTATGGTTACCTTGCTTCAATCATGCAGACCTGTAGTGGAGCAGAACATCATCATGATCATTGTGATAAGATCACATGGTAGAGTTCACCGCCAGTGCAATAGAAAGCAAAGACACTAGAGAGAAATCAGACTCAAGGTACATCTTTATAGGACATGTTTCCAGTGATGTACTTCTTTCAGGTAGGCCACATGTCCTACTTTCAATCCCCAGTAACATATAAACATTGGGAGTCCATAAGTGAGCAAAACGCTCATCATTCAGTATCTCTCAATGACAGGACTGACTAGTTGGAAGGACAAGGTCTGGACACATAAACCATTTTGGAGACAGATCATAATATTCTGTTCCTGTACCCTAAAGGCTTATGACCACCTCATAATGCCAAATGCATTTAGTCCATATCTTAGTACTCATAAAGTTTAAACAGTTCTGAAGTTGTTGAAAAGTTCAATTTATCCCTTAGATTCTTACTTCTTAGTTGCAAGTTTCTGTAAAATCAAAAATAAAGTTACATATTTTCAATATATGGTGGAGAGGATAGGCATTGATGTTTTTAAAGAAAGAGATAGAATACTAAAGAAAGATAATGTCAAAGCAAGCCTGAAAGCCAGTGAGGCAGATTATACTCCACAGTTCTGTCTGGCACCTAGGGAATGCTTGAATAGAATGAGTGCTGTATAGTCTTAATCACCACAGCCCAGATAATTTCTGTTCATGCAGTTTTGCAGAACTCATACAAAATACAGTTGTTCCCTCTGCTGTAAGAGTCTTCATTGCCATTCAAAACCTCCTGAGCACAATCCTTGTGGCCAGCTTTTCTATCAACATTCTAGTTCTCTGAGATCCCACCAGCATCCCCCATTAATGCCCTTCTTACAGAACTCCAGGGCTTCCCTAGCATGCATGTCAATGGCTGCTGAACTACATCAACAGGAACATGAATTATGACTCTCCTCTGCACCAGTTTCCTGTGTTAATAAGACTTTTCATTACTGTAAAACATAACCTGCAAGAAACAACTTCAAGGACCAAAGCAGGGTGGAATTATCATAGTTATAATAGTTTAATAATAACCAGGTTAGAATAAACACCTTGTGTCTTTTTGCTTTAATGTATATGTCAAAAGTAATCCAAAGCAAAAAACAGCCTAAATTTTCTATAGATAATTTATTGTGGAGTTATTTTCTTTATGAGAATACTTAAAAGTATATTAATATTAAATAAGAGGGATAGAATGTAATATTTTTTTCTTATAATTATTATATCATTAACATGATGTCATAAATTTGTTGTCTTGGCCAATACAAGACCAGGATATCTGGATACTGTTGCTGTGGTAAGTGCTAACATTTTGCTGTGTCTCCATGCCTATTCTGTACTGGTTAGCAGTATAGCAGGGACCATTGCATGTGACATGACTATCACTGTCTCTATAAGTAGTCCCCATTTTAAATTCAAGCAATAGTCAAAGAGATGAAAATGTGGCTGACAAGAAAGGCAGGCATTTACAAGTGTAGAGACCTTGTCGAAAGAAAGTAGACACATTTGCTTCATCATCAGCTTTACAACATCCAGTTACCAAAAAGTGCTAGAGACACTATCTGCACAGACGAGGGCAGAGCAAGCTATGCCATTCCTGCAGTTTCTGTGATTCCCACTAGCATTTAGGCCAGCTGGCTAAGCAGGGATTATTTTTAGCTCTAAAGAAGTTTCAGGAAGCCCTTGTGATTTAGGATTTAGTTGTAAGCAAATGTGTCTAAAGATGCTGTTCATTTTAGGTGATGATTTCTGGCTTAGCAGAATGAAAGATACATTTTTCTGGAGTATCTGAATTTTTGAAAATGTAAACCTTCCTCTGCTGTCTACTACTGCTTGTCTAAAGGACGTGATTTGTATAGTATTGCCCTCGGTGGGATGCAAACTCTTCTCTAGCTCTGTGATTATACTGGTGTCTGAACTCTGGATGCCTTTTAGGAATAAAAGACCCTGATTTCAAACTAAGAATAATCTGGAGGAGATTTTTGTGTTCTAGTTTGTGAATGTCCTGGAGGTAGGGACCTGAGAACTTTATCATACACAGCTGCAAGCTACACAATGCTATGTGGGTCAGTTGGCTGTAACGTTTACTTCCTGATCCTGAGAAATCCTAGTTTGTGCAAAGAAAGGATAAAGTCACACTTGTCATTGATAATAATACATTAAATATCACTATTGATTTTTTTAGCCTATGGAAGTAAATTGTAAAATATTTATTTTTAATAATTTACTAATCTTCTTAGCAAACTCAGTTTTGTGACCTTATTCTTCTCTTTTGAAATCTAGTTTTAGGCTGGAGAGATGGCTCAGAGGTTAAGAGCACTGGCTGTTCTTCCAGAGGTCCTGAGTTCAATTTTCAGCAACCACATGGTGCCTCACAACCATCTATAATAAGATATAAAATCTATTTTCTACCTCATATTGAACCAAAGTGGTACATTGAGTTGTTTGGTCCAGGCATACAGAAGTAACGTTTTTGATTATTCTGAGGCATTTGGGTAGCAGAGCTGACTACCCTGGCCTCTAGAACATGGGGCATGAACATACTTGAGAGATTCACTTTAAAATTCTAACTCTGATGTTGGCTAGCCTAACTACACTGAAAAATCATTTAAACCCCTTGAGCTAAATTTTCCAAAATGTTTTAATAATACATTAAATGAAGCATATGAATAATTTAACATGCTATGTAACTCAAAGTGGAAGCACAATAATTAACACCTTCTGCTCTTTTCTTTACTTAGGACTTTTTTACTATTGTTTTACTTTTTACTACTGCTTGATTATAGCCTAGCAACTGGGTAATCACTGACTTTCAGGACTGCAATAATACTTTGTAACATTATTTATTTAATTCATACTGAATGCCCACCCACACACACCATGCCAAAGAACATGAAACAAATATCTACTGTTCTGAAGAGTGTTTTCATAAAGGGAGAGTTGAAAAAAGTAGTTAAATTTAAGACCAAAGAGAGGAAGTGAAGGAGGGGGACTTGGGCCTGAAGGTCTTGCTTTCCAAAATGCCATGATAAGCATTATTAGGTTATGCTTAGAATGTCTTATCATCTTTTTTGTGAATACTATTTTTATTAAATGTCCAGAAAATTTATTATTTTATTCTTAAGACAAAAGAAAAATAGTCACAAGAAACCGTGATCTTTTATAATGTTATAGTGCATGTGCTCCAGCCCCAGAATTTAAAATTCAACAATAATGACTAGTTGAATAGTGAGTAGAGATGGTGGGCCAATCAGTAAAGTGCCACAAAAGCATGAGTTCAAGTTTTGAGCACATATATGAGAAAATCTGGGTATGGTGATCCACTGTCATTACAGTACCAGTGAGGTAGAAGAGGAAGATCTTTTGGGAGAATTCTGGCCAGTCAGTATAGCCAATTTGTGAACTCATATCTAAAAAATAAGATGAATACTGCTTGGGAAGTATAACTCATATTGACTTCTGGCCACCACACACTCATGCATACCTGTGCATGTGTACCCTATATATAAACACACAAATACACATGCATGTATGCACACATGCATGCATGCAAGCACAGCTAAGTTAAATGAGTAGGTCCTCAGTAGTATGAAATATCATTGGCATTGGCTTTCTTATTCTTATGCTCCAGAGTGAAGCTTCATTTAATGTCAGACTCAGTACTTTTTATTTAGTGTCAATGTGTGTGTGTGTGTGTGTGTGTGTGTGTGTGTGTGTGTGCGCGCGCGCACATGTACCTACTGCAAGTCATACATTTTAAGAGTCAGAGAATGACTCTTCAAAATCAATTTTCCCCTTTAACCCTGTATTATCCAGGAGCTGAACATAGGTTATCAGGCCTGTTTAGAAGCTCCTCTACCCATTCAGCCATCTCTCTGGCCTTTTGAACTCAATTCTTATGCTGAAATCCCAAACCCTGGTAATTCTATGTTTAAAGAGAGGGTCTTTATAAAACCAACTAAGGGAAATTAGGTCATCAATTTGAGTTCTAATATAACATGACTAGTGTCCTTATAAAAAGAGGAGATTAAGACACAGACTCACAAAGGGATGACAGTGTAGCCAAAAGTTTTCCTGTATCCCACAGCTGTTTGGTCCCAAATAAACACAGAGTATTAATTCATTAATTAATATTAATTACAAACATAAACATTAGGTATATGGCACAGGCTGTTACTAGCTATCTCTTACATCTCAAATTAACCCATTTCTATTAATCTATGTATTGACGTGTGGCCAGTGGCTTACCAGTACAGTCTTATCTTGCTTCTTGAGCGGCTGGATCATGTCTTCTAGACTCTGCTTTTCTAGACTCTGCTCTGAATCCTGTCTCTCAGCTTGTATTACTCACCTTGATCTGTCCTGCCTTGCAATAGTGCATAGCAGCTTTTTTTTTATTATCCAATGGTAGCAACATATATTTACAGTGTACAGAAAGACCATCCCATAGCATGGCAGTGTGAAGACAAGGGGAAGACAACTGTTTGCACACACCATGAAGAGACCTATAAAGAACTAACTCCATGAGACCTTGACATTGAACTGATAGCCTTCACAATATACAAAAATAAATTTCATATTTTTAAATATTAATATTTTGAGATTATAATATAGTTGTAGTATTTCTTCTTACCCTTTTCTATTTCCAGAAACTCTTATTCAATCCTATCATGCTCTTTTTAAAATTTATGGACTTTGTTTCAAAATAGTTTATACATACACACATACACACACATAATATTCTAAAATATCTAACTACAAACCTGCTATATACTATATATAGCCTAACTAATGTCACTTGTATGTATATGATTTTTGAGCTGACAGCTTGATGTTGGATGACGAATTGGTATGCATTTCTCTGGAAAAGACTCTCATGCTGTCAGCACTTCTTAGTTGCCTATAGTCCTTTGCATAGCTTTGAGACTATGTGATCTTTCCCCATCTATGTCAGTATGTGTATTGGTGTTGTCCTTATTCATGTCATGTTTAGTCAGCCATGTTAGTGAGACTTTATAGGTGGTGTTTCCCTGACATTTATTTATAGAAGATACAATCTCACAGTAAAATTTATGTTCCTATAGTTTTTTATACTCTTTCTGTCCATTCTTCCACAATGATCCCTGAGTATTAGCTGTAGGAATTATGTTGCAGATGTATCCATTGTGTCTGGGTTCTGTAACTCTGCATTTGATAGGCTATAATTTTTATAATTGTCTCCCTTTGTTGTAAAGGGATGTTTCCTTCATGAATATGAAAACTAAACTTATATTCATAGGATTATTAGGGATTTTACTAGTTCAGTAAAGTGGCAGTTGCAGGTTCTTCTCCAAGATCCAAAATATCACTAGTCTTGGGTAGCTGGTTAGATTTCCAGTACTAGGCACGATTTCCTGCCTGTTGAATCAGTCTTAAGTCCAGTTAGAGGGTTGGTTACTATTAAGGCATGTATGCCGCAACTGCACCTTTAGAGTTTTGTGCTATGATCATGGTATATAGAAATAATAGCTGGGTAGGGCTACTGGTTTCTTACCTCCTTTGGAATCATACATGGCACCTTCTGGTACCACAAAAGATAGTCAGTCCTCAGAGAGCAGGTTTTTCAAATAAGTTCCAGCTCAGGGGCCTCTGGTTCCAATGTCTGGGGTACATGATGTCTTCAGTAAGGATTTACCTCCAAGCTCTCGGCAGGTGGGGGAAACCAAGGGTAAGAACAACAGCTTATGAAGTCTTGTGGGACTCTTAGACAACCCTGTCCAACAGTTCAAAAGAGGGTCTCTCATGCCTGGTTTTGGGATCTTTGACTCTTGTGGGAAAAATTGTTCACCCAATTTGGTAAATGTCATTTAAATTATTAGTAGATGTTTATGTATACACTTACTTATATGTATTATGTATTTTTAGATAAATAGTAGTATGATTCCTTATGTCCTTTCCTGATGTCCTTATTTGTTATCTTACCCTCCCCTCCTTCATCTGCATTTAGCTTCCACACCCACTTCCCACTAGTTACAGCTTTTCTTCCTCACTTCCCTTCAGGTCACTTGTACCCTGCTATTTACTTTTTTATTGCTCCCCACTCAGTGCTCTATTTTTACTGTCTTGGTTTTTTACAGTTACTCCACTTACCCAAAAAGTTCATTATTTAATTTCTTTACAGTTTAATTGTATTCCACAGTGTATGTGCACAACATTCTTATTATTTCTTAGTCAGTTGCAGGATATTTAGGTTGTTTCTTTAGATCTTGTCTATTGTGAATAGAACAGCAATGAACATGGCTGATCAAGTATCTGTGGAGTGGAATCTAAAGTCCTTTGAGGATATGCCAAGGAAGGGCATAGTCTATATGGTAGAATTTGTTTTAGCTTTTGAGGACTTTCTACACTGATATCCAGAGTGTCTGGAGCAGTTTGCAATCCCACCAACAGAGAATGAAGGGCCCCCATTTCTCACACCCTCCCACACAGTTGCTGGGTGTTTTATTGATTTTTTTTTTTTTGCCATTCTCATGAGGATAAAATAAAACATATCAAAGTTGTTTTGATTTCCAGCCATGTCTACGTTCTTTTCTTATGATAGCATCAAGTAAACAGTTAACATTGTCTAATAGAATAAACATTTTCTGTGTAATCTTTTCCTTTTGTTAAGATTCTATTTAATGTCTTGTATTCTCAAAGTGACAAATTTCTGTGCTTAAGTATATTAAAGTATCCTTACTCACAAATCTAAGACAGATCAAATTGATTTTTTTCTTAATTGTAACTAATTAGTTTCTATTGAGTTTTTATCACTAAGACAAGCTTGCAAAATTGCTTTTAGGAAATCTTTCATATTCAATTAATTCATACACCGTATTGCCTTTACTGTCTTTCTCTTGGAATGAGGCACTTTTTTGCCCTTTGCTTCCCACGTAATTCTGACACTATTGTTTCTTCTGGTTACAATGAGTAACTTCTTACATTATCATCCTCATCTTAGACTTATTTTTTATTTAAGTGCCAAATTTACAACTACATTATGAAAATGCTTCATGGTAGATTTTGTTTATAATCTCCCACTATTCACAGAAGAAATTCTAAAGTCTATTCAGTGTACAGTAACATACATTTGTGCTTATTTAAGTTCTGGCCCAACTCTGTGTGTTTCTCTACTCTCTCAAGTCCAACCTCTGCTTTATATGCTCACACTGCATCTTACACTTCGTAGAATGTTGCATTTTCCTATGCATTGTTCTTATTACCTATGACTTTCTCCATGATTGTCTGATAAGCTTCTCATCTTCATGTCTTAGCCCAAATAATGCCCTAGCTCTTGCTAAAGTCAAATGTCTCTTCTGTGCTTCCATAGAACAGGCTTACTGCTCCATAATTATCATCCTATTAGCTCGGTGTCTTTACTTGTCTACTAGTCACTGATCCACATCTTTATAATAAAGTGAATAACAATTCACTGGATATAGTTGCATAGCTACTGAGTAGTATGGTTTGTACTACTTACTGCTGAGTAGTACTCCATTGTGTATATGTACCACAGTTGGTTAACCCATTCTTTAGTTAAGAGGCATCTCTAGGTTGTTTCCAGGTTCTTGCTATTACAAATAATGCAGCTAGGAACATAGTTCAGCTAATTTGGAGTGTGAATGTGCATCTTTAGGGTATATGTCCAATAGTGGTATTGCTGGATCCTTGGGGAGATAGATTCCCAGTTTTCTGAGAAAACTCTATACTGTATTCCAGAGTGGCTGAACAAGCTTACACTTCCACCAACAATGGAGGAATGTTTCCCTTGCTCCAAATCCTCTCCAGCATAGACTGTCATCTATACTTTTAATCTTAGTCATTCTGACAGGTGTGAGGTTGGATCTCAAAGTTGTTTTGATTTGCATTTCTCTGATGGCTAAAGATGTTGAGCACTTTTTCAAGTGCCTTTCAGCCATTTGTAATTCTGCTGAGAATTTCCTTTTTAGTTCTGAACCCCATTTTTTTTATTTTTTTATTTTTTCCTTCTTTATTTTGTATTTATCAAAAAAACAGTAAAAAGAATTTAAAAATGCCGAAGAGTTAACAATAACTATACAGAGGATAATAATCATAAGCATGGCTTATCAAGGGTGGAAATGCAAATAAGATTACTACACATATATTTTCTTTGTGTTCAGCTTTCCCTCTGAATTTTTTTTTCCATCCCTGTA
>PVIH01021304.1:0-30083 GCA_004025045.1 Sigmodon hispidus | reverse complement strand
TAAGGGCACATACTTATGTAAAAGAAACACTTCTAAATCTCAATTCCCACATCAGTTCTCATGTCCTAATAGTGGGAGATTTCAATATCCCATTTTTACCCCTAGATAGGTCAATCAGACAGACACTCAACAGAGAAATAAGAAGAATAACATAGGTCATGGGCAAATTGGCTTAACAGATATTTAAAGAAGCTTCCACCCAAATGCAAAGGAATATACATATTTCTTAGCTCCTCATGGAACTTTCCCTAAAATTGACCACATAAGTGCTGATAAAGCAAATATCAACAGATTCAAAAAAAATTAAATAATCTCTTGTATCTTATCGGACCTCCAGGGGATAAATTTAGAGTTCATCAACAACAAAATCAAAGAAAGCCTACTAACTCATGGAAGCTAAACATCACTCAGCTGAACCACCTCTGAGTCAAGGAAGAAATTAAGAAACAAATCAAACTCTTCCTACAATTTGATAAAAATGAATCTACAATGTACCCAAACTTATGAGACACAATAAAGCAGTCTTCAGAGAAAAACTCATTGTACTAGATGCCTCAATGAAAAACTTAGTGATATCCAACACTAGAAAACTAACAGCTCAGCTGAAAGCCTTAGAACAATTAGAAGCAAACTCACCTAGAAGGAATAGATGGAAGGAGATAATCAAACTTAGAGCAGAAATCAATACAATTTAAACAAAAGAACAATACAAAAAATTGGTGAATCAAAGAGTTGGTTCTTTGAGAATGTTAACAAGATAGAAAAGCCCTTATCCAAACTAATCAGAAAGCAGAGAGAGAGAATATCCAAATCAACATAATCAGAAATGAAAAGTGGGACATAACAAGAGAACCCCAGAAAATCCAGAGAATTATTAGATTATACTTTGAAAACCTATATTTCATAAAAATGGAAAACCTAGAAAAAATGGACAATTTAGGAACAGGTATTATTTACCAAAATTAAAAGAAGAACATATAAATTACCTACCTAAACAGACCTATAACCCTTAAGGAAATAGAAGCTGTCATTAAAAGCCTCCCCAGAAAAAAGCTCAGGTCCAGATGTTTTCAGTGCAGAATTCTACCAAGAATTACTACTATTACTGCTCAAACTATTTCACACAGTAGAAATTGAAGGAATATTGGCAAATTCCTTTTATGAGGCCACAATTATCCTAATTTGAAAGCCACTCAAAGCCACAACAAAGAAGAATAATTACAGGCCAATTTCCCTCTTAGACATTGATGCTAAAATTCTCAACAAAATTTTGGCAAACTGTATACAACAATATATAAAAGAAATCATCCACCATGACACAATAGTCTTCATCCTAGAGATGCAGGGATGCTTCAACATACAAAAAACCATACATTTCATCCACCATATAAACAAACTTAAAGAAAAAAACCACATGATCATACCTTTACTGTTGTTGAAAAAGCTGTTGACAAAATTCAATACTTCTTTATGATAAAAGTCCTGGAATTCAGAAACACAGGGAAAATATGACAAAGGAGATTTACAAGAAGCTGAAAAGCAACATCAAACTTAATGATGAAAAACCTCAACATAAAACCAGATACTCTGAACTTGATTGAAAATAAACTGGGAAATACTCTTCTACAAATTGGCCCAGGCGAGCACTTCCTAAATACAATACCAGTGGCACAGACACTAAGAACAACAATCAATTAGTGGGGTATCCTGAAGCTGAGAAGTTTCTGTAAAGCCAAGGACACTGTCAATAGGACAAAACAACAGCCTACAGAATGGGAAAAGATTTTCACCAACCCTAAAAGTCATAGAGGATTGATCTTTAAAATATATAAAGAAGTCAAGAATCTAGAGCCCAAAACCTTGAATAATCCAATCAAAAAAATGGGTTCAGAACTAAAAAGGGAATTCTCAGCAGAAGAATTATGAATGGATGAAAGACACTTGAAAAAGTGATCAACATGGTTAGCCTTCAGAGCAATGCAAATCAAAACAGCTTTGAGATACCACCTGGGACCTGTCAGATTGGCTAAGATCAGAGACACAGATGACTGCCTATGCTGGAGAGGTTGCAGGACAAGGGGAACACTCCTCCATTGTTGGTGGGAGTGTAAGCTTGTTCAGCCACTCTGGAATGCAGTATGGCAGTTTCTCAGAAAACAGGGTATCAATCTCCACAAGGACCCAGCAATACCATTGCTGGGTATATACCCTAAAGATGCACATTCGCACACCTAAGCATTAGTTCATCCATGATCACTGCAGCATTATTCGTAATATCAAGAACCTAGAAACAACATAGATGCCTCTCAACTGAAGAATTGACTAACAAACTGTGGTACATCTACACAATGGAGTACTACTCAGCAGTAAGAAAAAATGATATTCTAAAATTTGGAAGCAAATGTATGGATTTGCAGAATATCTTCCTTAGCAAGTTATCTCAAAACCAGAAATATAAGCAGGGATATACTCACTCATTAGTGGATTCTAAACAAAAAAGAAAAAAGCAAAGCATGTCCAAACTGGAAACCACAGCCACTGAACAGCTTGGGAATTCAAACACTTTTGACTTACACCTGGGATCCCACTCCCTCTAGAGGAACACCTGACTCAGTCTTGATGCTGGGATGAGGAAACTGGATCTGACATGAGTGGTCACTGAACTGAGCAATATTGGGACCTTGGGACATAGTACCCATGCTGGGAAAGAATTGGTGAAATGTGGAGAATAGAGTGTGCCTGGATTGGGTAGTAGTGAGAAGGCATCTTGAATAAGGATATACATGGATGGAAAATGAGACTTTATTCATAATAAAAATTTAAATAATTTAAAAAAATTGTAGTCAAGTTATTCTTGAGCATTTACTCTATTCTCACCTCTTAGGTTTCCATAAAAAAACTGAAATATGAGACATGACTTCTGCCTCTGGCTGACATATGAAATATAGACATAGAAAAATAAAACTAGAATCTTCACCCTAAGAAAGTAAGAGAACACCAACTTCACCCTTCCTTCTTCTTCCCCACATCTCCTGTAAATCACATAGATTATTCATTCCTTATACCCCTCCCTACATTCATCACTGTGTCCCAAACTCCAATTCCAATATAATCCATGCTATACAACAGGCCACACTTGTCAAAAAACATGTATGATGAATACAGACCTTCTCCTTTCTTTTTAGGTCCCAATCTAAGATGATTAGAATACTATGGTAGATAATATGAGCTTATCAACCTACAAATTCATTTCTACAATAGTATAGAAGAAAAATTTCCTAAAGTGCTCATAAAGGTAGAAGCAAATATAATACCGAATATATTTGACCAAAGTAAAAGTTTTACCTCTTCACACAATAAAATCTAAACAGACAGAGTAAAGTAGGAATATTAAAAGATTCCATGGAAATAAAACTAGCAACATATAGTGGCTTTATACCTAGCTTCATAATGGAAACTCTGGAAGCCAGAAACCCTAAACAGGTGTCTGCAGATTCTATGGGACAACATATTCTAGCAAAAGGTACTATACCCAGAGATACATTTAATCACCCTAAGTGGAGAAATGAAGAAATTCCATAATAAATCATTCTTCAACACTACCTATCCATAGACGTAGCCCTACAAAAGATGAGAAATGTAACACTTCCACCTAAGGAGGGTAGTTATTCATATAAATACTCAGAAAGAAATAATCTCATACTGGGCATAATCAAAATAAGAAAAGTGTTTACACACACACACACACACACACACACACACACAAACTCACTCACATAATCACACAAACACCACTATCAACAATAAAAGCCAAATAACAGAAATTAGCAATCATTGTTCAGTGATATCTCTAATATCAATGAATTAGACACAGATTTACACAATGGATGGCAAAACAGTTTTCATCTTTCTGTTGCATCCAAGAAACACATCTCAAGTGTTAGAAAGAGAAATTCTAAGCAAATGGCCTCAAGAAACAAGCTGGTGCATACTTTATAATATCTAACAAAAATAGACTTCAAAATAAAACTCTGCCCATAACTTAAAAAGGGATAGAGGAAGGATGCTGCATACATATCAAAGGAAAAATACACCAAGATTACAGATCAAATCAAAACATCTGTGCCCTCAAATCATTGTTTTGGGGCCCCATTTTCCTTTTGGGTACTTCAAGTTTGCAATATAGCATTTTCATGGATCACTACAGAAAACTGATAAGAGATGAAACCCAACACCATGTACAGGAAGATAAATATGTAAGTATTTTTCAGCACAGGATTAGTAACTATAGAATAGTCCCCTCATTTAGTTATGCTAAATTAATATAATAGTACTCTCCAATATAATTGTCAGTGATGATTTAAATGACTGTGAAATAGGGAAGCTCCCTAGTATGATAACAAACCAAGAAGGGGTCAAGAAAGAGAAAAATCCTGAAACCTACCAGGAGACAAAGGCCACTGTCTGAAAATCTTACACAGACGAAAGTGAAATGAAAACATACTTGGCTAGTCTGACTAAGACTGAAGGCTAACTCAGAACAGAAAGCCTAGCCAGACAGCCTAGAGAACATATTACCATCCACAGTGGGCAGAGCCCTCCTATATCACTTGTCAATCAAGAAAATATTCCAAAAACATGCCCACAGGCCAACATATTGGCAACCAAAATTTGTCTTCACAGTAACCTAGGAATAGGAGGAGGAATACCTTAGAACTCAGAATGTGCTATGCCCGTGAACAACCTGAATCTTCTGTCTGGAACTGAGAAGTCAAACAATCAGTGTTCTACAGAGATGGGGAATTAGGGGTCCTAACCATTTCTGGGTGATGTGTTTCAGACATGGCAGGCTCTGGTTCTGGATAAGGCCTGTGCTACAGCGTGCTGAGGCTAGGAGGAGAACACCTTAAAGAGACAGAGGGATAATTCAACACTTAAAGCTTTCTGATGCAAATTATCTAAGAATAGGGAGGTCAGAGATGAATAGTTAGGAATCAATTGGAGTTTGGTAATGCTGTAGCAAACATGAAAGCCATTGGGGATCTTTAACTTTACACTTGAAATGAATTTGTGTTAATTGTACTTTGTACTACTGCAAAATTTATCACACATGAAACTAACAAAATGTGACAATTACTGAAAAGGAACAAACTAAAAATTTGAAGTTGATAATGTGGAGACAAACACTCAGATATATCCATAAGAAACAGAAACAGAAATATCAAATACATTTATACTATTTGGAAGCACACCAATTTCAAATAATAGGTTTTGTGTGTTTACCAAAGTAAATCGAAGCATTTGTTCACTTAAACACAATATGTGCCAGTTGTAGTCCATGAAGAAAGGAGAGAAACAGGAAGGGATAGAAAGAGAGAGAAGGGAGGGGAAGAAAGAAGGAAGAGAAGAATGAAAATGAGAAAAGGAAATGCAACCCCTTTATACAGTCTGTCAGATAAAATCTATACATACCTAATGACTGTCCCACCTAAACAAAGGAAAAATACTCGAGCTGTTTTTGAGGATCAACAGCTGCCTTTTGTAAATACAGGCTGTCAGATTAACCACAAAGACTTAGTGTGAGTAGATAAGAGCTGGACATGAATGTCAGGTAGGGGCCTCCTGTTTCCAAATCTAATTTTAACCAAATTCCAGGGAAGTGTTAAAGTTATGAAAACCTGAGCTGCCAGTTGTGGTGGTGCATGCCAGTAGGATTTGCTGAAAATCTTAGCTGCACTTCACTGAATTGTTTATAGGTCAACTGAATTGTGGTCCCTGACCTGAAACCTGATCACCAGATGCTGCCTTGGGAACAGGAATATATGGTGGTTTTCTATTTGGTCAGCTTAGTGATACAGAACTCACCCCACTGAAAGGCAGACAATGGAGCTCACAGCACTGAAATGTGGGTTTCAGGGCATTAGAGGCCAGAATTCCGACACTCTCAACTGTCATTTCAACATATACCACTCAGGCCTAAGTACGCATGTGCACTACTGAACTGCACATAGAGCTCTTTCTGCTCAGTTGCAGAGGATGCGAAATTAGCTCTATCCAAAAGGATGGAGACTCAAGAGGCAAGGGGTATAATGGGGTAAAATGAGTGAGAGGGGGAAGGAGTGGAGCTGTTTCATTTGGAGTGGGTGAGAGACAGCTAAGGGGCAGAGCAGAGACCTCCATGGGTCAGGAAGAGCACTGCTGCAAAGGGCTGGCAGAACTGTGATGGACACACTGAGGGTGGAGCTTACCACAGATAGGTAGAGTTTTGCCTTAGCTGGGCTTCAGAGACTGAAATAAAGTCCATCGTTACTGTTAAGATTTATTTGGTGGAAATTGTAACAGAGTTGGGGATTGGTGTTGGACAAGATGAATGGTGATTGTTGCCTGGTCTGGTGTTCTAATTTCTCAATCAAGGCAGAGCTTGTTGCCATGTCTAGCAGGGCAAGACTTGCCCCATGCCTGACAGGTTCATCCTGGCTTAAAGTGTGTCAGAGATTTCGGTGGTGCTTGCCAAAACATAGGTCTTACAGTTCAGGTGGGAGTGGGGATTTCTGTAGGGTACGACAGGGCTTTCACTGAGTTTGGGTGGGGTGAAGCTTATAGCTGGGTGAATCCTGCCATGGCCATCTGCATGGACCAGGTTTCCAGAGTTCTCAAGGGGCTCTGCTTCTTGTTGTTCCCTGAAGCAGGCTGCATCACCATCCCTGAACTTGATAAGTAGCCAGTATATCCTTGTCTAGATTGCAGAGGCCATTGGAAGGCAGATGGGCAAAAGATGCATCTTCAGAGAAAACCACTGCACACTTCTCTGACATTGTCTGTCCTGTGTGACCCTGAATGGTAAAGGTGGAGCCTGGACTGTCCAAAGGGCTGTTCCAGATATGTGCATCTTCTCCTATCTGTAACAGCTGTGCAGGTAAAGGTCATGTACTTGCTACTACCCAAGCCAATTAGTGGGTGTTTTATTAACCTACAGCATCTTTTTACTAGGATTATAACAGCTGGGTTCCTGACTAGCTTTAAATTACCCATAAACAAGCAATATGATTTAAGTGTAGACATTTCCAGTAGTGCTGTATTTGGAATATATTTATATGAAGACAGTCATTTAAAAAAATTCTGAATCTAAGCAAGTCATATGCTATAACAGTATATTAATGCTAATATTTTACCTGCATTTGATACTGCAAATGTTGGTAAAAGTGACAGCCTAAAAAACCCATACTTATGCTGAAACCAGAACCAAAGAAACATCCTAATTCTGATCAACTCATCTGATAACTCTCTGAAAACCAACTCACAAATCCCTGATTATGAAATGCTGCCAGTCTCTGAGCTTGTCAAAACTCAGGAGTTGAAACACGACCAATTCTTTCCATCACTGAAAATATTAACCTTGGATAATCTGCCCCTAAAATATTTTATATAAGGCATGTACATGTTCAATATGGAGCTGCCAGGGTGGAAAAGGCAGCTACTTCCCTGGATTTCTGCCTCCAATAAATCTCACCAATGAGGTTTAGGTCAGACTTTTTGGCTGAAGTGGAGGAGGGCAGAGAAATAACAATTTTCACCTGTGTAGAGCAGAACTGCTTAACCTCTGTAGGGAAACTCCTCAAGCAGATCATGAGTTTAAAGCCTCTCCCCAGACAGGAACAGAACTGCTTCATTCCTGTGGTGAAACCGTCTCCTATTGGAACTGAACTATAGTCATTTCATGGCTTCAGATGGCTAGGATATCTATTTCTCCACAGCTGTAATTCTTAGATAAGTGGATTAAGGGATTTTTTTCTTACATCAATTATCAATTATTGATGTAACTGAAAATTAATGAAATAATGGATTTGAAGAAGTATACATTCCCTTAGCCAGTAGGTTATCGGTACTGAAGTGACTGTTAGTCAGTGTGGGAAAGCTAACATTGCCAAGTGGCTGCTGCTGATTTTAAATGCTGTTAAATTCGTGTTTAACTTCTGAGAAAATACCATAGAGGTACTGTTTGTTAACCCATTTGTCACACCACCATCTTCTTTCCTTAAACACAGTTCACACTGGTGTATTTCCCTTAGCACCTAAGACTTCTCTGACCACCTAAATAAAGATACTATGAGTCCAGCAGCCTCCCTCCTATTCCTTACCCACCATGGCCATTATGTCTCTTTCTGAGACATTCATGTGTGTATTTGCTTAGAGAACTCAAGCTTTGTGTACATGGGTGTCTGTATTTCACTGCTGTGTTCTCACTACCTAGAAAAGGTGGTGGCCACCATTGTGATTTATGTATGTGTGTACTTGTTAGTGAGAAGAAATTGTGAATATCACACCCCAAGGAATGTTACTCATCTCAATGTACTTAAAACTTATAATTAAGAATTAAAGGACACAGAAAATAACTTGTGGTCTTTCAGAGGTGGAAAAAATGCCCTCTGAAATTTGTTTTTGCTTTGTCTCCTTTATCCAAAATAGGTGAGATCATATTTTGGTTCTAAATATTTTGCCAAGATGTCAGCATGCTTCATTTTCCTTTTTAACTTACTGCCAAATTACGTTTCTATCCTCATGGTTTAAACACCATTTTTACTACATATTTAAATAGCTTATCAAGATGGTTGGAACTAGTAATGATGAAACAATGCAGTTTCATTTAAATTCATCTGTACAGATATGAAATTGGTCTTGTGCTCAACACTGACAGACACATCACATTAGGTTAGTGAAAACAATCACAATAAAATCCATAAAACATTTTATGCACATTCACTAACACAAATTATATGTCTTTAGAAAGTTTAAAAAATTTAGAAAAAAATTGTTATTATAAGAAATGTAAGAATTTGTCTCATGAATTGTTTATAAATAATATAATACCAGATGTTACAAATGATTTCTACACTCACGCTTCTCTCCATCTCAGAGACCAACATTTTTAGACTGGGGTTTTCAAGTGTCATTAGTCTAAGAATGTTCACTTCATTGACTCAGAGACAGGAGCTAATCTTACTATATCACCCTTCTCTTGTTATTAGAGAGCCTGCCTCAAATATGCAAGGCATGGGCTGTCCTTATGTTAAATATCATCAGTGGTGATATTGTTTATATTTAATAAAATCATCCTGGAATGTCAGAGAATAGAATCACCCACAGTCAAGCCATGAGGGTCAGAATGTGATAAGTCATGCCTTTAATCCCAGCACAGGGTTGACAATGTGGTGACTCAAGCCTTTAATCCCATCTCTCAGGAAATAGAGAGCTTTATATATTTCTGTGAGTTCAAGGCCTAATTAACCAAACAATAGTATTTCACACTTTTAATCCTAACTATAGGATTATGATGCAGAATTGAAGCTAGAAGTGAAACAACTGGGCAAAAAAGATTCTAAGTAAGGCATAGGCAGACTCAGGAATTCTGTTGGAGTTACCAGTCAGGCAGAGGACTATGTAAAATAACATTTATCCAGTTCAGCCTGAGAAGTTGCCTGTGTGAGAAGGGATTATGGTCTGTTTCCTCTCTCTGATATTTCACCTTTCCCCCAATATCTGGCTGGAGTGTTTAATTAAATATCAAATAGAATTCAAGCAATTATTATGTAAGAAATTCATGATGAATATTGCCTTGTTACAGTGAGATCACCTAAAGCAATGGCATGTGTGGTTCAAAAATAACTGGACTCTAACATAGAAACATCCACAATTTTAAACTAATCCAATCAAATGAAGATTAAATTTAAGGATATGTAATATATATATATATATTTAACATATTAATGTGGCTTATTGTTTAATAACAGGTTCATTTATAATACTTGTAAAATCTATTTGAATCAAAGGAAAAAACACTATTGGTCTTTTGGGTTATGAGATGACCTGGTCTACATTTAAGTACTGCTTATAATAATCCAAACATAGCAGATCTGAGATGCTTTGACATCCCCCCAACACACATATGATCTCAGTGGAGAAATTAAAATTTAATAATAAACCTGTCAATTGACTTCAAAGAATGAATCTTAGAACTCAGGCAGCCATATACTGCCTTGATGGAGACATTCTGTTATGAATGCAATGGTGATCTGCTGTCAGTATGGATTGTCCCTATGAGGCAGAACATAAATACTAAGATAAATTAACTTTTTTTCCAATGAAATAAGTGCACATAGAAGCTGGAATGAGAGGCCTCAGCTTGTCTTCCTCCAGTATTCATTGAATTTGGTGGATTAAAATAATGTCTTTATTTTACTCTGAAAGCTTTCTTTCATAAAACATTAAAGAATGCTTTACTCATAGTATATTTTGTTCAGTTTTTCCATTCACCCAACTCCAGTTTTGTTTGCTGTACTTTATTTTTTACACTTGTTTGTTTCTGTTTTTGTCTTATTGAAGGTGTTCTTTTGTTCCAGTGGGAACCAGGATAAATTAAAACCACTCCTGGAAGGCTCACAAATTCTGATACACTTTCTTTATCTCCATGCCAAGATTGAGGAGAGAAAAGCTCATCAGGTATTAGAGGGAAGTCTTTGATGTGAAGCATATGCTCACTAAGGCTTTTAATGCTACCAATGTGGGAGCTTATTATTTTCCTACTTTTCTTAAAGAACAGGAGTGGATGCTGAACTAAGTCACCTTGGGACCTCCTACCCTTGCTGGGAAGGAGATAGGAATATGGGGAGAAGAGAGAGTGACTAGGAGGGGTGGGAGGAGGAAGGGAGTTTGAACAAGGGGATACATGAATAAAAAATGAGACTTTATTCATAATAATAAAATAGAATAAAATAAAAAAGCACAAGATTTATATTTCAACCCAAGGAAGTGGAAACTATCAATGCTGGGTACTAGACTTTTGCAACTGAGCTATGAATCCAGCAGAAATGATCAAATCTTCCCAGTATACAATGAAACTGCTTCCTAAGTACAAGGGTAGAAGCAAAGGGAAGTAGTAAGAGGCCAACAACAGGCAGCACTGGAACTCAGGGACCATTGCTTGGTGGCCAGCAAAAGTTCATCAAGTGAGCCTTGGGGAGGTCAAGACCCCAAGGACTACATGTCCTGAGCAGTTCATGCTGTTATTGAGCATGTCTCTCCTTATTGCCATCCTGGTTACCATGTCCCTCTTAATCTATTAGTTATATGCATACCCTCAGGGTTTCTAGGCCCTGTCTAGCAGTGTTACTGGGTTTTACAATTCTATACTGACTTTTTCTAAACATTACTGCTTGAACAAATTTAGACCTGTACAATGTTAGTAAGATTAAATGAAGGTATTTCTATTAATGAGTTTTGATGTAGAAAATCTTGCAGAGCAATTTCAAATTTAGAAAGGCACACTTCTTTTTGTTCCTTCCTTTTCATTTTTTATTTATTTTATTTTTATTTATTATAGAATAAATCTTTTATCCACATTTCTTCTTGTTCAACTCCTTTTTCTTCCCAACTCCTCCTGGTCAGGCTTCAGCCTCTCTCATCTCCATCTTTTCATCCCATCCACAGAAAGTTCAAGAGGCCCAAGGTGGATTAGGTCAGCATTCACTTAACACAAGTCCAAGTACTTCATCCTAACATCAAGAGAGAGTTAGGATGTAATGGGCTCCAAGGTGCCAGTCCATGCCCTAAAACATAGTCTGAACCATCTCCTTTAAGCTATACATATTGCCCATATCAGAGGGCAGTTGTTTATCCTTGTAGGGCCTAGTTCCTTTTCCTGATGGTTCCCAGGTGGCTATTCTTTATCCAGTGACCTTCCCAGAGCTGCAGCCAGTGATCATTGTGGGAATTTACCTCATAGTCACTATCCTCTTGCTCATATAGAGTCTCCTCCCCCACTATCATCTGGAACAGGGACTCAGCCCAGTGCTCAGCCATGTATCCCTGTCTCTACTTCTATTCACTGTTACATATAATTTCTGAGATAGCATTTAGGATGGTTACTCATTTGATTATGGGGGAAGTTCTGTTTAGGCAACACCTTCATTATTGGATGGAGACCTAGCTAGGGGCATCCTGTGAATATTTGGAGGTTTCCCTAGCACCTGGTCTCTTTCCAAACCCACATAGGATTGCTCTATTAAGATTTCTATCTCTTTCTTTTTCTCTTCTACATTGTTGTTCCTCTCACAAAATCATGTCAATCTATTTTCATTTATTCCCACCTCTTCTTGATTGTAACCCCTTATGTTCCCAATTAGCTAAGGAGATCCTCTCTATTTTCTCTTCCTATAGGACTCCCTGGATGTCTCTCAAATTCCTTCAGGTCCCAAGATGTTCAGCAGTTGTGGTTTGCAGCTTGGATGTTCTTTGCTTTTTGCTTAAAGTCCACTGAGTGAGTACAACCCATGCCTATCTGCTGGGCTCATGTTACGTTGCTCAGGAGGTTATTCTCCAAATCCATCCATTTGCCTGTGAATTTTAGGATATCATTTTTTGAAAGGCACACATTTAATAAGTTAGCAAGAGATTAATTGAGGTCAAGAAACAATAACAAAGGAGGCCTGGCTAATCCTGGCTGCAAAGAATTTCTTGCTAGGATAGGTTGGTGATCAAAGTTAATGATTAATTCCCTGTATCTATTTGTTTTTATCTCAGCTTTCTCATATGACTGAATAAAAACCAATTGATGAGTTGGTATGCACCCTGGGAATTCAAAGTAAAAATGATTGAATTTCACATATAGAAATCTGGACTGCTGATTCTGTAGAGAGTTTTTCATTAAATTATATTTTGAAATAATTAATAATATTATCGGTCTTTTCTTTAGAATAAAAAAAATCATCCTGACAGTAAAAGAATTGGCTGGGAAAAGTACCTTGGTTACTTACACTCTGTTTATAGCAAGTTGTTTAGACATGAATGTATATGGGTCTTTGGAAATAACCTGGTTATCTTCTGTAATAATTAAAATGTTTATGCATATAAGCAAAATGTAAAATCTAAAGATTTAAATGATATTAATTATAATCATTACTTTAAAATATAGTGTAATCACATTTTAATCTTTATACTGCTTGAAAGATTCTGCTTAGGATTATAAGCCATGAAAGAAAAAAATAAGAAAATGATTAGAGAAGATGTAAAGAAATACATCAAAAAAGAGGCAAGGAAAAAACATACAAAAAGAGAGATTCTAATGTGAGTGTGTGAGTGTGTGTGTGTGTGTGAGTGTGTGTGTGTGTGTGTGTGTGTTGCATGTTTTCTTCTTTTGCCAGCCTCAGAAGTTTAAGTTTTACCTCCTCAGATCAAAGGTCAATTGAGTAATAATTTTCCACACCTACTTCTTTCTTTCAGATCATGAGCTGCTGAAAGCTGGTCTTTCAGCAGCAAGTGACTTCTTTGAGAAGGTTAAATATATTTCCTCTGGGCTACTGGAGAAAAGATACTTCATGTTAATATTAGTGTGTGTTTGAAAAACAATTAAGCTAGAAAGGGAAATCTTGAGAAAGACAAGAGAAAGAGAGAGAGAGAGAGAGAGAGAGAGAGAGAGAGAGAGAGAGAGAGAGAGAAATGGATTAAAGACATAAACATTAGATCAGAAATTGAAAAACTCTTAGGAAATAATTCAAAGGAAACATTACATATATGTCTGAGTGATTTTGGGAAAGAAAGAACAGTATTTTGGAAAAGATGTTTTATTTTTCCATAAAACCAAGGCAATCTCTGTGCTTGTGTTGTGAAGTGTTCTGGCCAGATACAAACAGAGGCAACTGAAACTTCAAACTGGAGGGCTAGAGTCACAGTCTGGTGGTTCTGACAAGATGAGAAAAATACAGGTTCTTTTTTTTTCTTAAAAAAAATTTCACTTTACTGAGTCACACCCAGCTGTAAAAAAGTCACTGTGGGCCCACCCCAGGCCGTACAGTCTGAAATGAAATGACTGGGTACATGAGGATCACCTGGGTAGATGCCAAGCAGGGCATTGGGCAGGTGAATACAGCAGGCTCAGGGTGGGTAGGTCAGAGAGAAGGACTAGGCACCTGGAAGCGTCCAGGTAACCCAAAGGAGCAGGTGGCTCAACTGTCCCGCTGAGCTCCTCTCCTGCTTTCCTCTGCTGTGGTGAAGGGACCCAGCCAGCCCAGCCTGTCTCCTGCCCCCAGGGAAAGGACAGAGTCCAGCCCTAGATCTGAGTGGCTTCTCAGGATGGCATAGAGCTCCTTCCCTGGGGCAGGGTCCCCCAATGGCCATCCGACAGGAATATGGCAGTGAGGTGGGCAGAGAGAGTCCAATTCTCTGGTAGTGTCCTTTGCTGACCCATGGTCCCCTTGACTACACAGCCATCTCCTGGTCCTCAAGCTGGATCATCTGATAATGCTGTCTGTTCTCCAGGAAGGCAGCCAGCTCTGTGTCTGTGTCTTGAGTCTTCTCAGCTCGTTGCCAGGGATTATTGCCCTGCTGGTCTGTTTTCATCAGGGAGGCCCTGGCTTCTACAGTGTAGTGGCAGATGGTGTGCTGACCCAGAGCGGCTGCCAGGTGTAGACAGGTCTCCCTATTCTCTTCCACAGCATCCAGGATCTCTGATGGGGCATGGTCCAGCAGATAGTGGACCACTTCCTTACTGCCAGTGCTGACTGCTTGGTGCAAAAGTGTGCGACTCTGCTGGTCCAGGTGCATGAGGTCACCTCCTGCTCGGTGTAGCTCCTGGAGCTTGCAGAAGTCATTCTCCTTGGCAGCTTCAATGAGCTCTTCACCTTGAGGAGGTACAGCATCCCCCTGCAGAGACTGGGGTATGTGGGAGCAGGGGGAGGCAGTGAGCGGGGAGGTAGGAGTGGGGAGGTCAGGCCGGGCTGATGCCCCCAGCACCTCAGGGTCTAGGATATAAATCTCATCCTGGGCAATCTCTGTCACATAGTTGAGGTGTTCCTGGGCCCTGTCGACCCTGTATAAGCGGCTGGCAGTGGTATCATCCAAGAAACACCACTTAGAAAATAGTTGGTGGCACATCGGGGACATGGCTACAGCACCATCTGACTCCTGCTGGAGTCTCTCAATATGGGCACGACAGAGCTCTAGGTCGCTGTCTCCAGGGACCACCACAGTGCCCAGAGGCACAGAGGCCTCCTTGAGCTGTTCCTTGTCATAATGCAGAGCCTCATAGTCCTGCATACTGACTCTGCTCACCAGGATCCTCAGCTGCTCAGGAACTGGCTGCTGATCGCTGTGCAGTGGGGTAGCACTCAGGTGCTTAGCCTTCTGCACCATGGTGGCCTGGTTACACAGGGCGATTCGAATACAGGATGCTGCGAGCTTGCAGGGCTCAACATCCACCTGCACAGGGATGGCCTCGGCCATGGTGAGCAACACTTCTCAGCACTGGGTCAGGCGCTCGCAGTGCCCACCCACCTGCAGTGCTGCTAAGGATATCATGGTAAAGCCTATGACCTCGAGGTAACTGTCATCATGCCACTGGGGCTCGAAGTCATGGTGCTCCTCAGGGTGGCCCCAGGGCATGGTGCCTGCACAGTACCTGGGGATGTTCAGAAAAACGATGCACTGAGGTTACAGGTCCTGGATCTTGGGGGTTAGGTCCATTCTATCACACACTACTCGGATATGCTTGGCTAAGTCCTTGGAGCTGCCCATCAGGAAATCAGAGAAGGCCATCCCAGCATAGAACATCTTATTCCAAGAGAGCGGCTGTTGAACTTTTCTGAGTTGGCTTTTCGAAACTCATGAAACTCCAGGGTGACATGGGCATCAAAGCCCAGACTGAAGTAGTTGTTGAAAACGTCCAGGGGCAACCAGTCGGTGGTTCCTTCATCTTGCGCCTCAGGTCCTGCCTCAGGGTTGGGCTCTGCTTGGAGGTCCCAGTGGTCCAGCTGTACCACATTCCCCTCCTCTACATGGGAAAGGATCTTTGACACAGTCTCATCTAGTCTCATCTGTATAACCCCCATCCCAGTTGAGGGTGCGGTCCAGGTCATTGCCAGTACTCAGGGGCAGGATGGCCATGGGGAGGGGGGGGGCTCGGTTATGGCATCTGGTTCAGGGTGGACAGAATCCAGCCAACCTTGCCATCAACCCCGCAAGCCAGAATCCTCCAATTATGCACTTTGCAGTGCATTTCCAGCGCTTGCCTAGGTCCCCCCTGACTCAGGTCAAAGACTTGGCGAGGATTCAGGTACCACAGGAAAGACTGGATGATCTTAGCACCCTGATTGCCCCCACTCTTTGGGTTCACAAACACCAGCAGGGGCTTCATGAGGGGGGACAGGGTGGGCCTGATGGCTCTCCAGCGACCTTCCCCAGGTCCTTTCTTGCTGGAACTCCTCTTGAAGGATGCTCTCTTTTTCTTCTTGCTGGCCTTGGGGGTATTTGGAGCCTCCGGGCCCGCAGGATCCAGGTGGGTGGAATGTCTACAGATGTATGCACCCCCAGGGGGCAGTGTTCCTAAATCTGCTGGAGCATGAAGCAGGACTCCTTGCAGTGGTATGCCTGCTTGCACCAGGAGCAACTAATGGCTGTGATCTCCTTGCTTACAGCAAAAATTGATCTTCTCCAGCTGTTGAATGCATGGGTGTGCACCACAATGTTACAGGCTGCACATTTTCTTCTGGGCACTGATTTCTGCAGCATCTTAGCTAGACAGTACTGCTCTACAACATAGCAGAAGTCACCAGACACGTTGGTCTCAAACCAGAAGTGCTCCCCATAAGTTGCTGACTCACTCCAGTCCACAGTGCTCCAGATCTGTTGCTCGGATTCAGCACTTGAGGCCCCAGGCATGGGAGGAGGGGGTGCCAAGTGCTGGAGGCCTGACTTGGTGATGGCTTTCATGTGCCCAAAGAGCCACAGAACCCAGGAAGCACTGCTTGTTCAACCTCCATGGCACCTTGTCCAGCTCGGGACCCACATTTGCTTGGAGCCAGCGGAGGCCGAACCCGAGTTACTCCTCCAGGCCTCGGGGATGGGGTCCTGAGGCTCCATTCAGCACTAGCCCAGGCTGGAGGTGGGCCAGCGGGAGATGCCCATTCTGGGCAGGCAGCCGGGGCTCAGCACTGGAAATAAAAGTTCTTTTCAGCATTAGAGGGATACAGTAACTTTGGAAGCTCTATGATGCTATCCTTCCTTCTTATGACTTTTTCTTGCTTATCAAGAAGAGCCAATGAGGAACCATTGGGAAAAGGAGCTAGGCCTTCCAAGGATAGGCAACTGTTTATTGGCACAGGCAGTATGTATAGGCATGAGAGGAGAGATTAGATGGTGTTTCTGTGTGTGCACTGGCAATTTGGAGCCCATTCCCTTCAATAGGGACACCTAAACCAATCTTGATATTAGGATGAGGAAATCGGACCTGCCTGGAGTGGACTCATGTTGAGTAGATTCACCTTGGCACTTCTTGCCCATTTTGATGAGAGGATGGGGGATGGGAGGGTAGGGGTGGGGGATGGGGAGGAGGGAGGCTGAAGGCTGACTGGGAGGGATTGGGAAGGGGGCAGGGAGGGGGAGCAAGGGAATATATTGATAAAAATGATTTAATTTATAAAAAAGATATTTTCTCTTATCCAAATCTCAATCACTTGTTCACCCACAATTAAATGTATACATCAGAGAGGCTCCTGATATACTGTGTGTGTGACCTATGGTATACATTAAAATATATTGCTACTGTTAAAAACTGTGTTTGAGCAAGAGCAAAAAAAAAAGTCTTCACTTTTTAGTGACTAATGATTTAAGTACTAATTCATGCCCTTAAACACAAAAAAAATGGGAAGTAGATGCAGGTGTAGCCTGGACAACAAAATCAGTTCAGGATATCCAGTACTATATAGAGAAACCCTAACTAACTTAGTAAATAAATAAATGGATAGATAGATAAATAAATCAGTACAATTGTAAATATAAAAATCATAGACTTCTCTTATGTACAGTCCCTGTTTCAATTATTTGGGTCCTCTGTAGGAAGATGTGTGAAGACAAAATATAAACCTACAAACATATTCCTGCTGGAAAAATATTTGCAACAATGGGTGATTGGTTAAAATTTTTCATCACTGTGAAGTCTGAAGTAAACTCTTGCATAATGTTAAAACTTACTTTTTGATAATCAACTCAAATGTTCTGATATCAAGGACTTATGATTTTATCTGTGTAATTAAGTCATCTCCTTTTCTCGACTGCCTTGACAACCAACAGTTTTCTAGATCAAAACTTGAAATTTTATGTATATATCTAGACCACATTTTTTTTCCTATAAGTCATGTGATGCATTTTTCAGGCCTCCAAAGGTAATGTATTCATGTCTGGCACTTATATACCTGTATGTAAAACACTCATACACATAAAATAATTGTATCTATTTTTAAAACATATTTTGCTGAATATGTACAGTGAAAGACTTGTGTTATAACCACTCATTCTTATGTAGTTTATTCTATAATATTGTGAGGCTTGGTTGTTTCACTCTTTTTATAATTCCAGAGAACTATTTATCTTGTGTAATGTGTGTCAACATTTTTAAGATCTGTTGAGTCAGTGTGATCTAGACAAATATAAAGTATTTTAGGATACACATGACTTCCCACTGTTCAGTTCCATCCTGCCTAGGGCCTCACTTTTCTAGAGCTAGTCAGCCTGCTGCTGAGAAAGGCAAACAGTTACCTGCTGACACATTTCACTCTTGAAGAGATGAACTCCCAAAACAGGTTTCAAAGTAACTATTTGCTATCTCCTCATTTGGAGTAATAGCTTAACAATGAGTCTTCTTAGTAATCAGACATTTGTATTACAAGGTAAACAACTTGATGAGAAGAAAAGGTTTCAAGTTAAATTAAGTGAAGTAAAAGATGAAGAATAGCAAAACCCATCTTGGACTATAAAATCCCTGCTGGTAAAACTATGTCCATAGCTCCATTATTTGTAATAGCAAGAACCTGGAAACAACCTAGATACCCTTCAACTAAAGAATGGATTAACAAACTGTGATACATCTATACAATGGAATACTACTCAGCAGTAAGAAAAAAATAATA
Source organism: Sigmodon hispidus (assembly GCA_004025045.1). Classification (NCBI taxonomy): domain Eukaryota; kingdom Metazoa; phylum Chordata; class Mammalia; order Rodentia; family Cricetidae; genus Sigmodon; species Sigmodon hispidus. The sequence continues at coordinate 11,130 of PVIH01021304.1, read as the reverse complement.
TCTTAAATTTGAAGGTGAATGGGTGGATTTGGAGAATATCCTCCTAAGCGAGGTATCACAAACCCAGAAAGATAAGCAGAGGATGTAATCACTCATTAGTGGACTCTAAACCAAAAAAAGGAAAAAAAGCAAAGCATTCCCAAGCTGTAAAACACAACCAATGAACAGCTTGGAATCAGATACACCTTGAACTGACTACTTGGATCCCACTCCCCCTAGAGGAACACCTGACTCAGTCTTGATGTTGGGGGGAGAAAACTGGATTTGTCAGGAGTGGAGGTTGAACTAAGCAATATTGGGACCTTGGGACCTTGGGACCACCTGGCCTTTAGAGGAACTGGGAGATGTAGTGGGAAGGGTTAGCCCTAACCCTAACCCTAACCCTCACTCTAACTCTAACCCTAACCCTAAACCTAACCCTCACCTAACCCTAACCCTAACCCTAACCCTAAGCCTAGCCCTAACCCTAACTCTAACCCTAAGCCAACCCTAACCCTAACCCTAACCCTAACACAACCCTAACCCTAACCCTAACCCTCACTCTAACTCTAACCCTAACCCTAACCCTAACCCTCACTCTAACTCTAACCCTAACCCTAACCCTAACCCAAACCTAACCCTAACCCTAACCCTCACCCTAACTCTAACCCTAACCCTAAACCTAACCCTAAACCTAACACTAAACCTAACCCTAACCCTAACCCTAACCATCACTATAACTCTAACCCTAACCCTAACCCAAGCCTAAACCTAACCCTACCCTCACTCTAACTCTAACCCTAACCCAAGCCTAAACCTAACCCTACCCTCACTCTAACTCTAACCCTAACCCTAACCCAACCCTAACCCTAAACCTAACCCTAACCCAACCCTAACCCTAACCCTAACCCAACCCTAACCCTAAACCTAACACTAAACCTAACCCTAACCCTAACCCTAACCATCACTCTAACTCTAACCCTAACCCTAACCCAAGCCTAAACCTAACCCTAACCCAACCCTAACCCTAACCCTAACCCTCACTCTAACCCTAACCCTAACCCTCACTCTAACCCTAACCCTAACCCTCACTCTAACCCTAACCCTAACCCTCACTCTAACCCTAACCCTAACCCTCACTCTAACCCTAACCCTAACCCTAACCCTCACTCTAACTCTAACCCTAACCCTAAACCTTGTCCTAAGCAGTAGAGCAGACTCTTTTAAAACCATGCAGTGGCCTGCCACCTGTTGGAGTGGGGATAGGATGTAGATGCATGAGGTCTTGGGTGTGGGCATCCATTTCCCCAGGGCCAGGTGTGATGTGAAAGAACACAGTAGGGAAAGATAGAAACACAGGATTTTAAAAAAGGGTTTCTGAGGCAAGAGGAGAATCGAAGGAGACCATGTACAAAAGGGACACCTTCAGAACCACTCCATGTAATCATCTATCTGTAGACATCCACAGGACCAGTGGTAAGAAAACCATGCACTCTATTGATATATTGATGATCAAGTTGCCTTCCATGAATGATCCATTTGCTGAGTGTTGACTGTTGAAAATGGGTGAGAATACACTATTCTCAGGCAGGAATGGCTTGGTCAGTGCTTGCATACCCTGCTTGCACTTGAGAATTCTAGAAGGGATTATTCACTACACAAGGTATTCTTTTCATGTTTAAGAAATTTCTAGACTTCATAAAGAATCATTCATACAACAGATAAAAATAAACAGATATCACAGAAGCCATTTTTAAAAGGGGGCAGAATGTATACCTTGTTAAGTCATGCTTATGATTTTTATTTTCTTTATACTTACTGTTAACTTATCAGCATTTTAAATTCAATTTACTGTTTTTCTTGATAAATACAAAATAAATTAAGGAAAAAAAGTAATCAAAATATAAGTTACTTTGGAGAAGAGGTTTTATTTTTATTTCTTCAGAAAATGAAAGGCTTTAAATTAATTTCACATTAAAGAAAATTTCATTAAGCAAGACCCCTTAAATATCTCCAATGACATTAAGTGGTCCACATAATCCAATGTTTCAGATTACCTCTGTTTCAATTTTCTCTGAGTTTTGTATCTGGTACAGATTCAAGGAGTGTGGCTGAGATGAGACAGTTGCAGAGAATACTCCAGTCAGAAATTGACCATAATTCTATATTTTCTTTGGATCCCCATAAGATTATTATACCAGCATTCCCATTCAGCAGAAAATAGTCTGGAAAACTAGACACATATTCCCCAAATTTTTAACAAATGTTTGTTTTTGTTTACAGTGTTGGTTAAAACTTTTGTAGATAATGGTGAAGCAAAAAGCTATACAAAGAAAACTGTAGGATTTGTAATTCTTGTTTTTAAAAGTGGAGAATGCTGTGGGTTTATGCCTTTGAACATTATAAATATTGCTATAATAAAGTGTTGGTGGGGTGATCAGACAAGGAGACTTCTGAGAAGAGAAGGATCAGATAAAGGCACCAGCAAGTGCAGAGGAAATAAGATAAGAATACTGCTCTGGGAAAAAAGTATCAAGCCACAAGGCTAAACATGGATAAGAATCACAGATTAGTGTAAGAATAAGAGTTAGCAAGTAATGAGCATGAATGATAGGCCAAACAGTTTATACTTAATATAAATTTTTGTGTAATTTTTTTGGACTAAATGACTCCAGGACATGATGGGTAGGACAAAGAAACATCCAGCTACAGTGATTTTCACAAAAGACCAACCAGACAAATACCTGGGGCACTGACATCAACAGGAAACATCTTCTACCATGAGTATGCATTGAATATGGGGTCTAGGTGAACTCAGAAGGAGCCATATAGATTTGTATCCAAAGTCTGGGATACTTTTCCCTAAAGTAATGTGACTTCTTGGGTGACAGTCTACCCAAAAGGTGGCTCCTATCACTACCTGAATATCAGTTAGCCTGTTCTGAGAGAACTCAGTGAACATACAGGTTTGGATGAGGTACTGCATCTCAGGCTCACAAAAGTAAAAAATAATTGTAGCTCAGTAAGGGCACCTATTTATCAATAAACTCCTCTCCCAATCAGACCTAGATTCTTTCTTTTGTCCATGTCATTGCAAGAACCACATCTGTCTGATGCAGCAAGTTCTCTTTCTTCTCCAAAATAATAATCTGGGAAAATTTTGATCAGGGTGTTGTTATGTGAAAAGGTCTCATGAGAAATATATAGAAAATCACTTATATCTCATGTAGAGCAATTTTGAATGGTCAGCTTCTGTCCAGGAAACAAATATGGTTGTGCTGAGTCAGCACAGAGGGCTTACTGTACAGACATATAAAGGGTAAAGAGGAATTTCTACTTCTTCCTCTTTTATGATTTATGTTTTATTTTTAACCAGTAACAACTATAATTGAAAAACTTAAAACCCATCATCCTGTGGGTACACCCAGATAAAAAATATGACTTTGCTGTAATAAAAAAAGAGTAAAAAGAAAATGTAGAAAAACTGCCTCTCAACTGGGTAGGAGGGAGAAATTATCAGACAATGCATTCTGGATAGATTACATTTTCTCTTCTGTCTAACATTAACTAAAAACTTTAAACATTTTTCCTAATCCGTTATAGAAAGATTAGAGATAGCTGCTGAAAAGATTTGCTTTGTCACCCAATAAGCTTCAGACATTATAAAAATAATGCATAAGTATTTGACATATTTAAAGTTATAAATATGTCACACTTAATGGAGGTAACTTCAAATGTATTTAACAATGAAAACTCAAGATATTGATAAATAAAAGCTTTTACATAAACTGAAAGCTGCTGTCACCTTCACAGATAATGAAGTGCAGTTAGATTTACAGATTCCTAGCAAAACTTTGGTGTCTTTTCCTTTGTCAAAAAGATTGTCTCTTATCTGAATGTTCTTCCTGCAATTATAAGATACAGTTGTACTATGCCTTGTGTACAACAAAGATTCACAGGTCTGTAGACTAAAAACAACCCCCAGGACTGTCCCAACACCATGATCACATTATGTTAAACTGAACAGTTCATCTATCTATATAAACAATACTCAGTGATGCTGGAAATGCAAAAGGAAAATTGAAATCCATATTGCAACAGGAATCCTGGTTCCCTGCCTGTCACAATGGCTCATGTCTCTGCTACTTGAAACCTTTAATTCTCATGAGGTTGATTCTTTCATAGAAATAGTTGTACACTTTTATGAACTAGAAATTTGCATTCTTCAGCCTCTAATTGGCAGGAGTAATTCAACTCATTTTTGCTTTTAAATGGACAGACACATAGGAAAGTTACACTGCACAATTTACTAGGTCAGGCTGCCAGAAGGACTTAAAAATCCACCAATATTGTTTGCTGAGGCCTCAAATGCTGACCTCCAGCCCTTCCCTTAGTGGTTTCCCAGGGTGATGATCTTATAATATGTAAATGGAGTTCTTCTAGTCTCTAAATTTACAGTAAATTAATAAATGTTCACTGAGAAAATGCTATAAAAGTAGACTTTGGGCTATAGAATGATGACTAAGAAAGCCCAACTTTGTACATCAGAGACTACTTATCTTGGATACCACTTAAGGGAAGGTAAAAGCAACTTGTCTCAGAGTAGCATTGATGCCATCATTCAAATTCCAATCTAAAGACTAAGAGACATTTCAGGAGTTTATAGGTAAGTGGGATATTTCTACCTCTGGGTACAAAAATTGTGGAAATAGCAGGGTCTCTATACACTAGCAAGTGGGGCACTGAACAAATGACATAGAATGAGACAAACAAAAGACTTTTGTGGCTTTAAAAACAGCTCTGACTTTGGGTCCAGTTCTAGCACTTCCATATGGCTCAATTATTTTCATGTTTTTATCCCTGCAACAAAGGACATTACAAAAGGTGTTGTAATGCAAACTTTGGGGCAATGAAAACACCCTGTAACATACATGTCCTATTACCCTGCAGTCATAACAGAGCTGTCTAAGAGCTATGATAATCTATTAACAACAAACAATTAATTCTGGGTCAAGATCCTATTTTCATGGGACCTCAAGCTAGGTACCTTAGCTCAAAGTGCAGAAGTGATTTTTCTGGCCTAGGTTCTCATATGGTCAAAAGAAAAATACACCACCATATACACAGGCCTTTGCTATGGTTTTTTTTGCCACAAATGTCCATGTTATAATCTGCAGAGAAAGAGAGCTTCTCACTACTGAAGGTAAGAACATTAAGAACAAAGACAAAATCTTGGCCCCATGAGAAGCTTTTTAGCTCCTTCTACTAATAACCTGTAATGTTGAGTATTTTAAAAATGACAAACCCCATGAAGTAAGAGGTAACAAGATTGCTGACCTGGTTTCATGACCCTTAGACCATAGGTATTTATTGAATTCTGGTGGCAGAACTGACAACTGACAGAGGACTGATCTCTAAAATATGTAAATAGCTAAAGGAGCTGGAGACTTCAAACCCAAATAAGGCAAATAAAAAATGGGATTCTGAGCTAAAACAGGAATTTTCAACAAAGTAATTCCAAATGGCGAAAGGTACTTAAAAATCGCTCAACATCTTTAGCTATCAGAGAAATGCAAAACAGACAACATTAAGAAACCAACTTACACCTATTAGAATGTGCCGCGCCCAATCCTGTCCAGCAGGAAAAGACACAGCACCAGGATTCTTCTGTGGAAATTGACCAGGTCCTTTATTGTTACAGATACTTCTTGCAGTAGTAGCCCCTTGCAGTAGTTCTTCTTTCCCAACCTGTGCAGCCAGTTTTAAGCTCAAGTCCTTCACTCAGCTAATGCCGCGTGGGCCTTCACCATAGGGCACCATAGGGCCACGTACACGGAAGCAAGCTAGTCAATTCAGCACATCCCATGGATGGAGTTAATTATTACTAGAAGCATTCGCCATCAGGAAGGCGGGGAACAGGAGCCAGCATCATCTTTAAGGTGCAGCAGCTACCAACAGCTCCCCCTTTTTGTTTTAATAAGACACAGGTAGGGCAGTGGTCCATTCTCTGCTGTGCAACTGGAACATAATCCTAAGAGTATCATTGAGGTGTCCCCCTAGACATCCCAGGACCCGTCCATACCCTAGTTTTCGCAGAGGTGGGAGGTTCAGGGCAATACCCACATGCAAATGGACGTGCTCCTCTCAAACTCCTAAAAACATAGCTAGGTAGTTTGACTGCATGACTTAGTGTCGCAACTTTCGTCTCTGCTATGGGGAACTAATCATTTAGTTCTCAAGGCGCAAGCCACACTTGAGGAGATTGGCCAGCTTCTAAAGCTGAGAAAGCTTGAATCAACATCGCCGTGCTCTGTCTTTGTGAAACCCTAATACGGCAAATGCACCATAGGCATAGCAGGAGTATTAGAACTATGAGTCCACCGGCTGCACCTATTCCTGCCCACTCTTTCAGGGGATCCATGGTGGCAGCGAACCACGAAATCAGCCCTTCAGCTAGTCCGGCATCCATCTTCATGGAGTTCATCTCCACGATGGCCATTCTTAGGTCCTCGATCAGCATCTCGAACTTTCCAGTCCAATTACCTGTAAGATAACTGGATAGTTGTTTAGACAAATCTGCTGCATGGGTGAAATCCTCATACTGAATACTAGTCACACATAGTCCTGAATATTTCCATTCACATCCAAGTTGTACAAGTTGCCAAAGAACATCAATCTGTTCTTGGAACAAATCAATCCTCTGGTTCATTACCATGAGGCCTCCTTTTATTTGGGCATTAATGCTTTGCTGTATGTCCAATGCTTGAGCAGAATTGCTTGAAAGCTCATCAAGCACTTGGGCAGTTTGCACAGTATGGCTCATTGCTACAGCAGCAGCGGTAGCTCCCATCACTGCCAGGGAAATGGCTGTCACAACAGCCACAGTAATCCCAAAGTCTCTCTTAGGTCTAAAATGAGTCATAGCATTTGGAGCATCAACAGGTACAGGTACCCAACGAGGCAAGCGGGTGATTATGGCATATGTAAATTTAGTAGCATCCCAACATTGAGCATAAGTACAAGTATTATTAGAACATTGCTTAGGTTCCAAATTACTCACCACAAATATAAAAGGAGGGAAAACACACACTGGGGTGGACTCAATACTAAAATTTCTCAACGGCTTGACTCCCTGGTCTTTACAGGACACTTTGTAACTAAGGATAGGACCTTTTGCATTCCAGCTACTCCAAGGCTGGGAAGTACTCCATGTATATTTACTAACCCCATGAGCTCCTCCAGCGATCATGGCTAGGGGTTCTGCATTCAAACAACTACCATTAAGTCCACACAGTAGCCAATTATCAAAGGGATTAGAAACATGAGCTTGAGAGGGATTTTGATTAGTATAATTCTGACCCACATTAGTTGCATTAAACGCTGTGGAGATTCCTGGAGAAAATGAAAAATATCCTGCTCTGTCAGCCCAAACCACAGCATGGGACTGACATCCAGTCCATGGCCAGAATTCTCCCCAATTTATTCCCTGACAGTAAGGAGCCCATTCTGGTTGAGGGGGAGGTATCTGTTCCATCCCTTTAGCTGGCCACCATCCGGAGAGCCAGGTGGCCTTAGCAGTGCGACAAGATCCACCAGAATTTTTAGGCAAGTCAAACTATCCTGCAGTTTGATTATACAGCAGGATGCATGGGGAAAGATTTGACCTATTCTTCACTATCTGAAAACATAAACTTCCTTCTAAATAAAAAGATCTATTTTCAGCTATTGAGGCCATCACTATCCAAGGGTAAATAGGGAATTCCAAAGCTTCTATTGGCACTAAACAATCGAGGGAACACTCTAGCGTCATGGCGAACTGGCATCAGTCTCAGAAACACCGACAGGATTCCCCATCTCAGGTCCGCCATTCCTTGGTGTAGAGTCTGAAGAATCAGCATCATCTTTATCATGTACTGCATCACCAGCAACATCTTGTTCTTCTTGGATCTGCACTCTTCTTACCAGACGCTCTGGAACCCAAATGGGATCTTGGCAATCCTGTGGGAACACACAAACAGATCCTCTAGCCCAGACCAAAACTGGGTCTGGTCCATGCCATATGCCTGTAAGAATGTCCTTCCATTTTACTTTGCCTTGTTCTCCTTCTCGAGGAGCTAGATGTCTGTTGGCTGCTGAATGGCCTTGACAATCCAAATTTAAAAAATTTAAGGTAAAAAGTGCAAGAGAAAGTCTCTCTTTAGGGGTGCGGCTGTGGCCTATTCCCTCTTTTTGTTTTAATAAACGTTCTTTAAGTGTCCGATGGGCCCTTTCCACAATTCCTTGTCCTTGTGGATTATAAGGCAGCCCATGGTTCAACTGAACTTCCATCTGTTTTCAAAAGTTGGCAAACTGGTGCCCTGCATATGCAGGTCCATTATCAGTCTTTAATTGTTGAGGCTTTCCCCAAGCTGCCCAGGTTTCCAGGCAGTGGGCTATGACATGACGTCCCTTTTCACTTGACATGGCAGAGGCATATATAATGCCAGAGCAGGTATCTACAGAAACATGAACATATTTAAGTGTCCCAAATTCAGCAAAATGAGTAACATCCATCTGCCATACCTTTAAAGGCAATATGTTCCTTGGGTTAAGGCCAAAAGAAGGTTGAGGGTGAAACTGTGCACAACTGCTACAGTCAAGCACAATTTGTCTGGCTTCCATTCTAGAAAGCTTAAATTTATTCTGCAGGGTTTTTGCATTAACATGAAACTGTTCATGAAATCTTTTTTGCCATCTGAATAGGCTGAACAAGAAACATATGCATTGGGCATGTAGCAAGGTCAACTATAGCATTGCCTTCAGCTAGAGGTCCAGGTAAGCCTGTATGTGCTCTAATAGGGCAGGGATAGAATGGACAATCACATCCTATTATAAGCTCTTGTAGCTGCTCAAATAGAGCTGCCACGGTGCTCGAGGCCTTTATCGGTCCAGCCACTTCAAGAATCTTCAAAGCATTCACTACATAACTAGAGTCAGAAAGTAAATTAAAGGCAAAAGGACATTGCTTAAACACTTCAATCACAATTTGTAACTCAGTTACTTGTGGAGTGCCAGGCTCAAACTGCCTGCATTGCACCTGGTGACCCTGTATTAGGAACGCACCTACACCTGTTTTGGAACCATCTGTGTATACATTTAATGCTTGTGGAATTGACTGAACTCTGGTAATTTTTGGAAACACTACTGGGTGGCGTTTGAAAAATGTCATGAGAGGGTCAGCTGGGAAGTGATTATCTATGTTACCTGGGAAGGTGCATCTCAAAATTGCCCATTTGTCTATAGCTGCACACAACACTGATACTTGCTCTGCAGTAAAAGGCACTACTATCGTTGTTGGATAGCGGCCAAAATATTGCAAAGTCTGTTGCAATCCCAATTCTGCCAGCAGTGCAACTGCTGTGGGATAATGTTCTATACTCTTGCTAGGTGTGACTCTAGGGTGAATCCAGAGCAGTGGTCCGTCTTGCCACAGTACTCCTGTAGGCTGTCTGTAAGTATCCAATATACATAGTTGAAATGGGCCTTCTGTTATTCTTATTAATTTTGCTTCAGAGAGACGACGGTCCACTATTTGCAATGCCTTATGGGCCTCTAGATTCAATTGTCGAGGTGAATCGAGAGCTGGATCCCCCTTTAACAGATCATATAATAGTTTAAGTTCATAATTTGGCAATTTCAAATAACCTCGTATCCAATTAATATCTCCTAGCAGTTTTTGAAAATCATTAAGAGTCTTTAAGCCATCCTTCCTAATTTCTATTTTTTGTGGCTCAACAACCGTTGGAGTAATTTTTGCTCCTAAATAATTCACTATTTGATGCTGTTGCACTTTCTCTGGAGCAATACATAGACCATGAGCTTACAAGGCTTTCTGAATCCTAACATAAGCTTCCTGCACTAGTTGTTCAGTCCTGGCTGTAATCAGCACATCATCCATATAATGGAGACATCTTACTGAAGGGGATTCTTTCCTAACCTTTTCTAATGCTTTCCCAACAAACATTTGACACATTGTCGGGCTGTTAGCCATCCCTTGAGGCAGCATGACCCATTCAAACCGCTGATCAGGCTGCTCATGGTTGCAGGATGGTACTGTGAAGGCAAATCTCTCTGTATCCTGAGGGCAAAGTGGTATGGAGAAAAAGCAGTCTTTGATATCTAACACAATAATAGGCCAATGTGAAGGCAAGGTAGTAAGCAATGGCAGTCCATGCTGGACTGGTCCCATGAGTTGCATTTGGGCATTGATGGCTCTTAAATCATGCAATAACCTCCATTTACCTGATTTCTTTTTTATAACAAAGATGGGTGTGTTCCAAGGTGAGGTGGATTGTTTAATATGTCCTTGTGCCAACTGCTCTGCAACTAGTTCTGAGACTGCTTGCAATTTTTCTTGAGTTAACGGCCACTGAGGAACCCATACTGGCTCCTCAGTCTTCCAAGTTATGGGAATGCTATCCCCAGTGGCCCCTAGGAAAAACCCAACCCATTACAGTTATGCTTAGGGTGAGCCTCTATGGGATCTGTGATGCCTTGAAGGCATTTGCCTATCCCTCTTCCAGGGACATATCCCATGTTTCTCATTATTGTCTGAGCCTCAGGCGAGTATTCATTTGTAAGTTTGAATTTTAGATCTTTTAAAATGTCTTTTCCCCACAGGGTAATAGGAAGCTCTAAGGTGTAAGGTTGTATTTTTCCTCTCTGGCCTTCTTCACTAACCCATTGTAGCTCTCTAGCACTTACAGCAGGAGCTTGTGCATACCCTAACCCTTGCAAAGTCTGACTGGAGATTTGAACTGGCCACCCTGATGGCCAATCTTTTTTTGCAATAATACTATTGTCAGTACCTGTGTCTAGCAGCCCAGTAATCCTTTTTCCATCCACTGTCAAAGTCATCATGGGTCTGTCATCGAGGTCCAGGCTCAAGCAGGCAATATCAATTCCTGTAGAGTCAAATCCTTGCTCTCCTCTCCTTTTATTGTTAGCCTGAAACTTGCCATGTAGACTGGGCAATACTAACAGCTGTGCTATTCTGTCTCCTGGTGATATTGGAAAAATTCCTTTTGGGGATTCTACCATAATTTTAACAACTCCTGTGTAGTCTGAGTCCACTACACCTGGATGCACTTTCAAGCCTTTCAAAGTAGAAGA